>JAOPJI010000008.1:8197604-8207849 GCA_027122695.1 Merluccius productus | reverse complement strand
TTTATCTCATTGTACGGTGTCCTTGAGTGTCAAGAAAGGCGCCTTTTAAATAAAATGCATTATTATTATTATTATTATTAACAAACAAACTTATCTTAAAGTTAAGAATCTGTGTATGGTGGTTTTAAGTGATCAAACACAACTCTGATGAAAAAAACAACAAAGGGAAGACATAAATTGTGATTGTTACTAGCAAAATAGAAGTTTGTTCTTGATGGTTTTTGGCCTCTAGTTCGGTGAGATTTAGTCACAGAGTATTATGGTTTGGACTGCTGTCAGTCCAGCTTTCATATGATATATAGTTTGTGTAGATAACATCGGGGAAAAAGATCACAATTTCTGTGCATATGCAGTTATGAAATACATAACTTTTTGTTACTTGCTCATTCTTTTGATTGGGGTTGGAATTGTATTTAATTTAGCTAAAAATGGTTATAATAGACAAAAAGTTGAGATTGTTATCGTTCTAGGGGTGTATGACATGACTGCTTTCTCACATGCTTAAATGCCTTACGAAGTCTCCCGAAGAATTTCAGGAGGGACAACTTAAGACAAACAAACTTAAAGTTAATCTTAAAGTTAAAGTTAATCTTAAAGTTAAGAATAAAATCAAGAAGAAATTTAAGATCTTCTTAAATGTTCTTCTTTAAGAAGAGTTTTCACAAATCACATTTAATCTTACGTTTTTTAACAAAATTATTAAAGAAGAAAGATACGAACATTTTTAAGATATACTTTTTCTAAACTTTCTTCATAAATCCAATCTTAAGAAAAAAAAGCAGTTACGAAGGTTGATTTTCTTAGATACTACCTGTATCCCTTCAGGGTCGGAGATACCCCGTTGGGTGCCAGTGTGGCAGTATACCCTATCACACACTACTAAGTGGCTTTGCTGGGCTCCTCCGACACACAAAGGTTCAAAATCAAACCTGTGTACTAGACTGGCCATTGTAGAAATACATTTGTTAAATTTGTCATCTGAAACCTCCATCTTGCACTCGCAAATTTGTTTATCTTGGGAAGAATATATCCATAACAAAACAGGAAACACTGCGTAACTCCCCTCTCGCACTTTCTGTTTTAAGGCCCAGGCACTGTGCAATCTCCCCCCAGAAGTTCGGCTAGCATTGTCGAACTTCTGGATCTTAGACTATGTGAAATGTATCCAGATGCTTTACAGACAGCACAGGGCACACCCACCTCTTGATGAGGCCCTCCAGCTTGTCCTCACGGTCCTTGAGGAAGGAGGCACACTTGGCCAGCACGCAGCTGATGTAGTGCATCTTCATGGCCAGCACCTCATTCATGTCCTGCTGCTTGATGCACTTCTCACAGACCAGCTCCATCACCCGCCTACACTTCTCCAGAGCCCCCACCTCCGCTAGCAGAGGGTTGTCATTCACCAACAGCACCATCTACAACGGATAAAACAACCAATTACAAAGTAGCTGCTTCTGTGTGACCAAGAGAACTGACTACCATGGCCTAAACCTGGGGTTCACAATCTTTTTCAAGCCAGGGACACCTTAGAATGGATACATATTTACAAGGACCCCCTACCATTGTTATAGTTTGCAACCTGAATCTAACCCATTGAACATGTACCTGAAAAAATAAATTGTCCTTGTATTACTTACCAGGAAATGTATTAATAACATGCATTGGAAATCTCGCAAAGACACAATACAGTGAGGTTTTCCTGGCCTCAGGTCTGAAGCATGCTTCAGACCTGATTTTTATTACACTCAAATGACCGATTTTGGTTTTCATGCTGACAACAAACCATCCATGGGGGCAGCAGCCATAGCCTACCTTGACTGGGTTGAGGTTGGTGCTCATGATGATCTTGTGGAGTGGTCCAGCTAACTTTGGAGGTAGTTTGGGCTCCTTCTCTAGACCTTGGGGTTTGGTGTAATAATCCAGCCTCGCCCGGGAGAAGAAGTTGTTAATTACCGTTACGCAGTCATGCTGCCCTGGGGAGAAATAAAGATTTGGTTGTGTTTGACCGCAAATTAATAAACATTACAACAAATTCCCAGTTCCCAGTGTGAGTGTGTCCTTCCGACTAACCGACAAAGGCGGCCATTTGAGCAGCCGTCCGACCGACGGAGTTCACCAAGTCAGTTTCGGCCCCTGCATCCAACATCATCCACGTGATGTCTGTCTTGCCTGGGGGCACAACGGGGGGGGGGAAGGAGGGGGTGAACACAACCATGTCTAGTACAGACCACTTCCAGGCAGAGTCCGAGTCCTCTGGAATAGCAGCTCAAGTTTCACACCTGTACCCATTTTTCCAAAACACCAAAGTAGGACACTGTTCTCTCTCTTATAATGTTTCAGAAAGGTTTTTCTGAATTCTCCAAGTACCACGGATACTATGGTACCAAGAACACCAGGGTACTATGGTACTGGGAGAGAAAGGCCACCGATGGGTCGGTGGGAAGGCACATAAAGGATAGTGTAGTGGCTAGGGTGTGTCCCAGCAGAAAGGTACTGGCTTCAATCCACAACGTCCTGGGGCCTAACCTGTAGGCATAGCCCCCCACCCACTCCTAAATTACATGTATATGCATTTACTGCAAAGTTGCCTTGGATAAAAGAGTCTGCTGCATTATTAAATAATTAAAGGGCACCATGTGTGCGGTGGGAGACATCTGCTCTCAACGCAGCCATTCGTTATCAGTGTGATGTGTAGGGTGCAAACTGGCCGTTTAAATCAATTGGAAAAAGTCAAATCCTCTGCCATTTTAATTTTTGCCCAAATGCGCATGTACGTATGTAAATACGTACATGTGTGTTTTATGTTAATTGATTTGTCAGTGCCATTACTTGTTGAAATGGCTGTCTGTAAATATTTAAATAATTTTAAAAAATTAAAAAAAAACAATACAAATTATATATATATATATATATATATATATATATATACACAGTACATATACAAATTTTGCCCAACACTATACCTGAAAGGCCGGCGAACATGAGTGCGGTGTAGCCGTGCTCGTGTTCATTGCAGTTGACGTCTGCGCCGTGCTGAAGTAGCAGTCTGCACATGTCTGCCTTTCCCTTGTAGGCGGCGTGCATGAGAGGTGTCATGCCATTCTGTGGGAGGGAAAGAGACAACAGGAAAGATTTTAAGTTTTTTGGCACACGTGCCCTTACGCTACCTGAAGTGCCAAAGGCAACAGAGGATGCAGCTAAAAAGGACTTGTTATGGGCTCTTTGAAAAAAGATAAGTTAAGCTCCATTTTAACTTAAGTTTGCAATGAAACGACAACATTGCAGTAGCTGCTGTGGGTTAACCAGGAAACTTGGGAATAAGTTGTGCAGCTTCAGAATAGGGTGTGACAATGGCCTAAAGTAAATCCTAGAGAAAATACTAGCATAGAGCCCTTCTCGCCATTTGTTTTTGTTTTGCTTATAGGTTTAACAGGAATTTTCACTTATCTGCATTCGGGATTTAATATATTTTACATACATGGAGTGAGACCTTTGTTAAGTAACAAAGTCAAACCATTAGCATCATATTATGTTGCTATAGAATAACATTGTGTTTCTATTCTATTAGACCCAGTGAGTTATCAGACACTTTTATCGAACGATTTACAGTGAAAGCAAAACATTCATTAAGGAGGTTTAGATCATGTTTGGCCATCTTGGTAGCATGGCTACGGGTAGGCTGCGGATATCTTTCCTTTAGACGAAGGACAGAACCTCGAACCCACACCAACATATATAAATACTTGTTATTGCCCATTAAAACTAGGCTATGGCATCTCTAGCAAGGCAGTGGAGCTCATTAGGTTGACCATTTCGCACACCTGATTTTGACAGGCAGGAAGTATAGACTAGAGAGAAGCTCATTCAATGCTCTCCATTGCCTTGACTACCCTTAAAATGACTGGTCAAACCACTTCATTGTGTAGCCAAGCATCCTTGTCATCTGTGGGAGCTGGTTCTGGCTTTTCTTTTGTACCTCATCCAAACAGTTGACCCGCACGTCCTTACAGCCAAGGAGTCTTGAAGCCTCCTGAACATTTCCTAAAAAGAAAACAAGTTGTTGGTGTGTGTGTGTGTGTGTGTGTGTGTGTGTGTGTACGGGTGTCACTTGTTGTATTCATATTTCACAGTCCAGTACTCCTATGAGTCCTAAGGTAAGTAAGTACCGACTAAGCAGCTTGCAGTAAATCAAAACCAACGGCCTGATTAGCACCTGCACACATGGATGCATGGCTTCCTTACCATCTGCCAACTATTGATAACTCGCGACTAAATGTCACAAGTTATCTCATGTTGCCATTTAAGACGAGCTTCAAGCCGTCAATGCAGGAAATAAATAAAGAACTAAACACTTGCGTGTCATGTTGTGAAACGAATGCTGATATTAAAATTACAAACTAATCAACAATCAATCAACGCCATATTTAGCTATCCGACTTCCAGCTACCAGTGTAGCACATCTCAGTGTTAGCATTAGCTGACGGACTTACCTGCCGTGATAACCTGAAACAGTTCATTTTCTGTGGAGGATAGGTCTCCTTTCTTTGGAGCAGACATGTGGGGTGTAATTGGGAATATTCAGCTGTAATAGCACAGGTGTAAATGTATAACTCTAGTGCGGTGTGCCTTTCGCAGTAGTAGTGCAGCTAGCTCTCTGGACTGGCTCACGTTGCAGTCGTTTGGACTGTACCACCATGTACAGTTTGGAGGGGCGTTCTACTTCCAAATCTTCAACACTACTCAATAGTTTGAATTTCAATTAATATCAACCAAGTAAACATTTAAATTAATACAATATTTAGGGTAAATATGGACGCATGGAGAATATTAAAATGCTGACCTTAAAAGTAGGCCATATAAACCCCATTGATTACATGTAGTACGTTCCACGGAAATTCGTGACGTAGGGGATGCATGGCTGTGAGGGATGTAGGGGTGCATGAAATCACAATTTATGGCCAAAGCAAATAAGCAGATAATGCCTACTTATTTAGATAGACCAAACCGTCTGACATTCAATGTTGTAAGGGTTATAATCAAATTGTACAGCTAAAATGTTCATAATTCAAATAAGTCTGTTTGACTCTGTCTTATACCTTATTCTTCAAGTTTTTAGACGTTAGCAAATAAGCAGCCAATTTGCTTATTTTACAATTAGGAACCAGGTTCAGCGTTGTCATAATCAAAGTCTTTAATTTGAAATTTGTAAATCTAGTTCAGCGAGTTCCTCTGTTAGGACACACCAGGACATTGACCACCAACCATGGACTGCAAAAGCAATCCTGGTAAAATGTCAGACCTTAAAGGCCTACAACATTGACTTTGAATTTGAACTCTCTTTGTGGGGGTGGACACAACCAAATAAGTTTTTAGAACAAGCAAGGAAATTGTCTTAATTCTGCCTTCTACCATTTCATAGTGAAATTGGATATTTGCATACCTTATTTGAATAGACTCAAATAGTCAAACTGACTTGCTGGTATTAAAGTTTGTCCTGTTTTACCTGTTTACCTATTTTGAAGCTAGATCAGTTTTTGAAAACAGGACTGTAATTGGCTAAATGTTGTTCAAAAGGACAGGTTTTAAAATAAATCACTGTTGATCTTAAGTAGCAACTAGGAACTATGTAGGCTACTTCCAAAAATGAATAACTTATAATAATTATATATGTAAATAAATCTATAATGAGTCATTCACAGTTCAACCAGGAAAACCAAAGGTGCTTATATTGTTAGCTGCATGATAATAGTGTTTGTATTTTATCATTTGTCTTAGTGCTACTACTATTATGGAAAACATAATCCCGGAGACCGGAGGCCTGGGGCTGCTGCCTTGGCTGGCACAGTCACAGACAGACAGACATTAAATCCCGAAAGGAAACCATGTAAGTCCTTTCTTATAAATACATTTGCATTTCAAATAGGAGATTAAGTTATAGAAAACTTCAGGAAGATTTAAAAAAGTGTGGAGGAAGATAAAAAGGCAGACAGAGAAAGAACTATAGTAATTGACAGCTCTCATAGACAGTTCAACAGGAAAACCAAAGGTAAGTCTGATATTATTTGCTGCATGATAAGAGTGTTACCAGTGGCGAATCCCCAGACAATGGGATTTTAGTGGTAGCATTAAAATATTCAAATAAATAGGCCTACATAATTTCTGTGTTCATACAAAGATTTATGCATTCCTCCATAGAAATCATAAGAGGATTTCTTTCATTTTTCAATTTAATAAGTTTTTATTTAATACAATAATGCAGGCCTATCACAATTTTACTGACCTATTTTTTGTATCATTACAAACATCCGAAATGATCAACCAAATTAAAAAACAAGATATTTCAGTTTGGTTTTTAATTTCTTCATCATGGAGAGAAAACCTCCTTTGAACACATCAGTGTTGATTTATGCAGAAAACTAGAATGTTCATACATGTTTAAGTAAAAGTAAGTAAAGATATGAGAGTGAGTTTATATTTTAAAGTAATTTTCTACATTATGATCATATAGGTGTAACAACTATGGAATGGCTACCAATTCTTCTAATCTCAGGTTGGTGAAGTTGTTTTTACATTATCTCTGGGTGTGTGTCTTAAAGGTTAAATCTATTAGTCTTTATTGAATGGATCTTTACTTATCATTTTTTCAAAATGTGCAGTGATTAAGATCATATTTCACAACTGCATATTCAGTCATATTGTATTTGTTCCAATTCCCGTTATTGTAATGTATTTATGATTAGTGTTAATGAATATGAATGTATATAAAAGTAAATCATGTGATTATTCACCCTATACCAGGACTGTGTAGCCCGGCCTTTTGTGCCAACTACCGCCAACACTGTTTAGTGGAAACCCCTAAATCCTGGTGGGATGCACAGAGCTACTGCAGAGAGAGAGGTTTTGACCTGGCCACCATAGATGACATAGGAGCAATGGAATCACTGCTTCCCTTGATTGACAACAATGATGCTGTGTGGATAGGACTTCATGGTACTACTACTGATAAATGGTTTTGGTCATTGGCAGACAATGATTTCTACAAAGAGGGAGAGAGAGATTACAGACATTTCCAAAACGAAGGCCATGGCCTCATGGTCTGTCTCCAGAATGGCCAGTGGTTCACTGCACTTCAGAGTAATAATTTCTATGTGATGTGTTATGATGGTAAGGAAAACATTAATATGGACCATGTACATTCAAAAAATAAGTAATTCTTTCAAATAAAATTCAGATTTAAGAGGCAGGATAGAAGAGCCGCCATCTCGAGATTCAAGAGACTGCTAAATGACTAAATTGTAAAAATAAAAAAAGTAGTAGATGATTTTAAAAAATGTGCGTATAATTTAATCAAAATTTCACATTTATAATGTTCTTCTTTCAGCCAACAAACAAGGTCGAGAGAGTTATGTCCTAGTCCTTCAAGCAATGTCGCCTCTTGCAGCGAGGGAGTACTGCAGGAAATACCACACAGACATGGTCGCCATAAGAAACGAAACAGAGAACCAGATCATCAACGAAGTATCCGCTGGTCATCGAGTCTGGATTGGCCTTTTTAAAGATATGTGGATCTGGTCAGACATGCGTTACTCCTCATTCAGATTCTGGAAAGGACAAGATTATTTTTACAATCCTTCCAATACATATTGCACTGCTTCGAATGGCAAGATGGCCGGAAGATGGTCTCCCATGCTATGTACAGAAAAGCATCCTGCCCTCTGTGCCTGTAAGGAACATCAATGGTTTACTTATACCTTTTAGTCAACAGCATATGTGAGAAATATATTCCATCATTTTAGTCATGTTGAATTGTTAGCCATTCATGATATATTTGTTGTTGCATGCACATGTGTTCATTAGAATGTGTATCCGGTGTATGTGTGTGTTTGTGTGTGTATGTGTGTGTGTCAGGTAATAGAGTAAGAGTGCTGAAAGTGAAAGTGCGCTCAGAGGACTTGCAAGACCTGAATGACCCTGCAACAAAAGCCGCCATCTTAAAACTAGTGAGTCGTAACACTCCTGTCGTTCTACCTGTGATCAGGCTCAGGATCATGTTTCACAGTGTCCAGGAACAATTTGCTCAGAAATCAAGCCTAAAACTGAAAGCAAGGCATAGAGCACAATCAGCATCTTTTTGATTTGGTTTTCAGACACAAACGTTGGTGGGTGACGCGACTTTCACCAACGGCCATAAGCTGACATGGATAACACATCCTGGTGGACAGGTCTTCACCAAGGAGCAGTGTCAGGAAGAAGACAAGGTCATAGGTGATTGCTAGGATTGGATGAATGCACAATGTGATCAATAGATGACAATTTGACGATGTCAACTTGATTTTAGTAGTAGATTTAATTGATTGCTCAATTGGAATTGTTCCAAGATAAGAATCCTACTTAAAACTCTGTCTGCCTTCATATCATAAATAAAAAATATTAAATAGGCCTATCTTTCAATAAGGTAATATTTGAAATGTAATTACTATGTATAGAGTCAGTAGAATTTTGTATATTTGGTCAAATATGTTTTCCCTCTTCCCAGTTGAGCATAAACATGTTGCAACCTGTGTCCGTGTGCTATTCACTAAATCAACATTTTGCTTAATGTGACCAACAACCATCTCATAAATACTGCTCATCATTTTGCTGGTGTTCAGCCTTCTATCCCTCTTGATGTAGTTTGTGACATCAAAAGCATTTTTTAGAAATATAATCTGGAAAAATAAAATAATACATAGCACAGTATGTTTAATCTAGTATTTGTAAAAGTCAAAACAAAATAATCTATACATTATGCATATTTTACTCAAAAACAAGTTGTATGAGCTCAATTCAATGAGGTTTAAATAGCAAATAGAAGTTAAAAACGTGTAATGTTCAAAATAACTTAAGTTGATAAAATTATCTAACACAACATTGTGATACTATAGGCTTATATCAATAGGTAATATAGGTTAATTTCGCAATGGGATTATTCCGCTGCAGTTTTATAACCGGGCTCCTCGGGCTCCAAATCCGTGTCAAAATGACGATCTAGTTGAACGTCTGCTGGCTTGTTTGACGTTCTTTGTGGGCCCCTAAATCTTTTAAAATGCATGACGATAAAATAGTTAATTTAAACAAATAAGATGTATTCAACACACATTATGCCACATAAACCTGTATATGTAGGCCTATAATGAAATATAGAAAAAGTTCTTAAAACACAAATAGGGTTACAACAGCGCACATTGCATTTGTTCCACTGATCCAGGAATGGTTTCGCACTATAGCAAATATAGACTACTAAACTCATTGCACCAACTGCTGTTTTCTTTCAGGTACTGCTCATGACACAAAACGTAATATTCATTCAAACATAGGCTATACAGCACGTTGTCACCCAACCGTGCGAGGGCTGAAACGCACGAGGGTGCGACTACCGGCCTTCGATGGTACACAGTACATCACGCAAGGGCGAAGCCTGCAGAACAGCGCGCCAGCAGAACTGTACACATACCATGTTTAAAATATCATTATGATTATTAGGCCTACTAAGTTTAGCCTACAAACAATGCCCTGGCCCCCATATCAAAAAAAGAAGGCTATAGATAGGCTATATATGTAACTTTTTTACTGCAGCTATTTACTCCATTATAAATATGTAATCCAAAATAAGTTTCTCAAGAATAAAACAAACCTATCCAGAAGTCAATGCATGCCGGGAATCTTTCTCTCTCAATCGTTTTATTGCGGTCCACTTTTGCCACTTTTACTGGGTTGTTTGAATGAACACTGCTTTAAATTAATTAAACATTTGAAATAAAATGAATGCTTTAGTTAAATTGTAATTTTAAATAAAAATGAAAGCGACCTTTGCCTGCTAGTTAGTTGGTTGTTAGAGGTAGTTGCGCGGAGGGCTCTAGCCGGGGCGTGGGGTCTGACTAGTGCTTGGAGGTCGGGCGGCTCCGTTGACGGCCTTGTAGGTCAGTACCAATGTCTTGAATCTGATGCGAGCCACTACAGGGAGCCATGGAGGTCGCGGAAGAGAGGGGTCACATGGGAGGACTTCGGCAGGTTGAACACGAGTCGTGCTGCCGCGGTCTGGATGCGCTGCAAAGGCTTGCTCGCGGAGGCAGGGAGTCCAGCCAGGAGTGAGTTGCAGTAGTTGAGGGAGATCGGCTATACATCCTTCCAGTGGCGTCAATTCAGCCAAAGCTAAGGTATGGCAAGGTTACTAGTCACATGACTTAACTACAGTATCAATCAATA
>JAOPJI010000008.1:8085905-8096041 GCA_027122695.1 Merluccius productus | reverse complement strand
AACCACCACCAGCATCCTCCTTCCCCTTCCTCCCCTCCACCTCTCCTGTCCCCGTATCGGGGCTGGGCAATATGGTTGTTTTAAATGGGATGCATGTTTTCCCACCGTCGATATTGAAAGTCGATCCAAAACTCTTTTTTTAAACTTTCTTTGTGTTTGTATCTATTTTGCTTTTGGTCCTTGGGTCTTTGTATTCTCTGTCCAACAGACCTTAATCATCGGCTTGGTTAACAATGCCTCGTCATTGAATTGCATCCAATTTTTTATTTTGATGTTGTGCTCTAGTTTTTTAGTTGGAACTAGGATTCAATCAAACAAATTATTGCACTGCGTGGACATGTCCACAATGCCAGAATCATTGTGGAGTAGGACAGAAGAGAAAATACCCAAGGCCATGTTGCCCCCCCCCCCCCTCCACTCCCCTCCTCTCCCTGTGTGTTTGACTGTTTCCATCCTCTCATTCTGCCGCTCTTTCTCTCATCCTCCATCCCTCGCTCCCTGCGCCTCCCCTGCGGGGTTTGTCTGATCAGTCTTCCCGTACGCCCGACCGCAAGGAGCGCAAGGTCAACGCCGGCAAGAAGAGACGCCGCTCGCCCTCCCCGCCCACCACCCCCGCAGAGTCCCGCAAGAAGGGAGGCAAGAAGGGGTAAGGCCCTCCCCGCCCACGGGCTCCACGTCCTGTGACTAGGCCCCATAAGTAGAGACTGACCTAAGCAACCTGAGTCCTAGATAGATCATGTGTGACTTGACCATCACTCAAGCAGAGACTCCTAGATATTTAATAAGCCTCAACCTGTTGACTATCATGTTTTGTGTTTGTGTTTGTGTGTGTGTGTGTGTTTGTGTACCTGTACCTCTGTGTTTAAGTATATTAAAGTATAAACACAGAGATATCACAATATAACCTATTAGAGAAACATACAAATATAAAAACACATGTACAGAACTAGACTAGCAGACATACTCACGGTTACATGAGTTATCACTGGCTGACCGCCTCGGTCTGGCCTCCAGGAACCCCGGGTCTCACTGGAAGCGCCGCAGCCACCGCGGGGGCGAGGAGGACGACACGGAGGAGGACCTGAGCAAAGACCTGGACGAATCCTCGACCAACCCCACCCTGGATGAGGGCAGCGGCGCCAAGAACGGTACGCCCCCGCTCGGGGGGGACACTCACACACACTTAGTCGGTCTCACTGGCGAGAGCGCTGCCCCGGGGGAGCTATTTTGACCCCTTTTGGATGTATAGTAACAGAAGTGTTGACTATGTAAGAATTTGTGAAGCGTGTGAGATGTAGACATTGGCAGACAAGATGGCAGAATAATGTCGCATGCAAGTTACTTTTGCGCCCAGAGCCTTGCTATTTTTGCCTTTTATATATATATATATATATATACACACACACATGCAGGAGTTGAATTCAGGTCTCGGGCGCCATCTAAAGTCCCACTTAAACTCACAAACCCACACCTCCTGGGACACACACAACACACACTGCGTTCTATTTTCGTACGGTTTGTGTGCCAGATGATGCTTCTGCGGCTACGGCCAGAAAAGAGCGGTTTTGTCTCTCCCTTTGCCTCTTCACACTCGCACTCCTTCCTCCCGCTCTCTCCTTCCTCCTGTCCTTGTCTTGTTCCTTCATCAGCAGCCAGAGTAATGGAAAAGAGTAGAATGCTTGTTTGCTTGTTTACCAATGTACATTTCCCCCCCCCCACAGATGACATGGAGGACGACTCGGTTCTGTCCGGGGGAAAGGTAAGGTCAGAGGTTGTGACTTGGGGTGGCCCAGTATACGACATCATCACTTTGCTGCTAGAACTGACTTGGTTAACATGGCGTAGCGCGCCGGTTACCATGGTTACCTACACCCAGGTTCATCTGAGGCAGAGCAGTGCGGGGTGTTCGTTAATGTCTGTAATTCGCTTGTCTTGTAATTCGTAATTCGCAGTCTTTTGTCCAACGATAACAAGCCAATGATGAGGACCTTCATAAGATAATGGAGATGCCGAGGGAAATGTATTTGTAGGTTTCTGATGCTTTGTTGGTGGAAGAACCATCCACAAGGGCTGGGCCCAATGTAGGTCATTTAATATCTTGATAACAATATATATCACGTCCTGTTTTCTGGTCATTCAATAAATAGTTTATATAAAATAACCACATGGTAACTGTGTGATAAATATTTAAATACTTGACAAATGAAAAGCACTATTTTAGTATTTTCTCTTTTTGTTATCGATTTACTGTAATGCAGCCTTTAAAACCAGAAAAAGACAACACTTTCGTTATAATCCCGATATCACAATATCGGTATAATATTGATATATTGCCCAGCCCAGCTCTGTTTGTTTTTTTTCATTTCATTTGATTAAAAGTTTTATGAGTGCAACCTGGCTCAGTATCCGTCCTGGACCCTGTCTCGACGGGTTGAGATACTGCAGCACACGGCTGTCCAGATGGACCTCGTAGATCTCCAGGACACTAAAAGGCTTCCAGCCAACGAGGTGTAGGAGCTGATTTATTTTGAGGAGCCCTGGTGTTGACTGGAGTCTCGCTCTCTGTCCCCCCCCCCCCCACCTGCCACAGGAGGACGAGGAGCAGAGCAAGGCAGAGGTCAACCGGCTGATGGACTCGGAGGACACCGTCACGGAGCAGACTCACCACATCATCATCCCCAGCTACGCCGCCTGGTTCGACTACAACTGGTGAGGGAGGCGGGGGCTCGCCGCTTGGGTTAAATGTCGCTACTAAGCACCTCCTTTTTTTTTAAAGAGGCCTGGTTATCAGCCTCTTCGGCTAGCCAGTTATTATCTACTGCGGAGTCATTTGGCAGTTGACACAGTGAGTTCAGATAGAGGTCATTATGGTGCCAGCAAGTAGGGTTAGGGCATCTTGCTCAAGGATGTCTATTGGGTACGCTGCTTCCCTAGACATCGGGGAATCGAACGCAGAACCTTACGACTGGCCATTAGACTATCCTGTCCCCAGAAATGTTGCTGTTTCAAATAAGCTAATAAATAGCTTATATAATAATATTAGTGTTTTAATTGCTGTTTTTAAAATATTTTGTTTTCATTTCCTTTCCTCGCAGTATCCATGAAATTGAGAGACGAGCGCTTCCAGAGTTTTTCAATGGGAAAAACAAGTCGAAATCTCCAGAGATGTGAGTCTGGGCGGACACACACACACACACACACACACACACACACGCATTTAACACAACACAATGTCCTTTTGTCTAATTAATTTAAAAGGCAAATCTTTTGTTTGAGTAAATGACATAACATAACCACTCCAATCTAATGGGTCTCCACTAGAGATGAAATGTCACATCAGATGAATTGTAGTCCACCGCCTTGCGCACTTCTTTTTAACCCCACTATGTTTAAGCGGGCGAGGTAAACGCGAGGTAGCAGAGAGGTTTTCAGTCAAACAAAACAAAGGAAGAACATTTCGGCGGCGGCCACTAACGTGCTCTTCCCGCCTCTCGTCAGATACCTGGCCTACCGCAACTTCATGATCGACACGTACCGCCTCAACCCCCAGGAGTACCTCACCTCCACCTCCTGCCGCCGTAACCTGACGGGGGACGTCTGCGCCGTCATGAGGTGGGTGTCCGTCTGGACGGCCGTCGCTGGGGGCCCAGTGGGTTTTTCTGGCTGATGGATGGATAGATGGATGGGTACTTTATTCCCAGGGGGTCGTAACAGCAGCCGACAATAAAAATAAATATCAATATAATAAAGGACGATATGAAAGTAACCATCGAATACAAAAATTGAGTAAAATAAAAATGACTATTTATATTTACAGTATTATGTACAATGATGTATGATATTAAATTACAATGCAGAGCAAATGTACAAAAGCTGGCCCCCAATATAATTTACTGTAATTGTCTGTCTCCCCCACCCCAGGGTGCATGCGTTCCTGGAGCAGTGGGGTCTGGTGAACTACCAGGTGGACTCTGAGAGCCGCCCGCTCCCCATGGGTCCACCCCCCACCCCCCACTTCAACGTCCTGGCCGACACCCCCTCGGGACTCATCCCCCTCCACCACAGACCCCCGCAGGTCCGAACACACACACACACGAACACACACGAACACACACACACAGAACACAAATGGACTAAGCACACTACTGGGAACAATCAAATTGCCACCATAAATAAAATGACGCGCCATGTGTACTCTTAAACTGTAATAAAAAGGATGCTTCAGAATGTCATTTTAATGGTCACATGATTAACTAGCGAGGTTCCCCGGTGTGTTTTTTACGTTCATTTCAATACATTTGTTCTAATGACGCCGATGGCGAGCATGCGTCCTGCGTCTTTTTGTACGGCGATTCACGTTGTTCCTCCGCTCTCCAGATTCCTCCAGCTCAGCCCGTCATGAACTTCTCGGAGAAGAACAAAGACAAGCCCACCGACCTGCAGAACTTCGGCCTGCGCCCTGACCTGTACGCCAAGAAGAACCTCAAGGTCAGCAGCCGCCTGCTCTCCCTCTCCATCTCCTCACATTCCCCTCCATTTCATCTCCTTATCTGCCAAATATTATGCTATATGCCATGTATTACTACTGATGATCTCTAATGTTATTTCAATAATGGTAATATCTGAAAATGATATTTTATTATGTTATGTGTTGTTATGAATCCGTTGGTTATTCTATTTCACACATGAATGTTTGTACCAGACGGCCATGATTGCCTCTAAACCGGTTTACTGTACCCACCGGGGGAAAGATCGAAAGCATTGTTTTAACTGTTCTGAATGAGATCAGTGGTAACCCTGACGACTGACCTGTAGCCAAGGGTGAAATGATGAGTCACACATCGGGGGGGACCAATCAGGTTTGCAGTGTGGGGTCTTCCAATTACATAAACCCTATGTTAACTTTGAGCCGACGGTGTAAAATAACGGGCCGGGTGAATGTGCAGTCACTTCATCCACAAAGTGAGATCGCTGGACGTTGGATATCCGGGGGCACAAATGAGCTCTTTTATCATTGTTGGCTGTAGCTTTTTGAAGTGTTGGTGTTAAGTGTGTGTGTGTGTGTTTGTGTGTGTGTTTAGGGCAAGGGACCGACCTCCGGCCGGGAGTGGAGCGAACAGGAGACCCTTCTCCTCCTTGAAGTACGTAGCGCCACACCCTCAACACAAAACACTGTCTAGAAAGATAGATGAAAATATTTTTACTAACTAATTACTAATAACAACAATCAATCAACCCCCCCCCCTCAGGCACTGGAGATGTACAAGGATGACTGGAACAAGGTCTCTGAGCACGTGGGCTCCCGGACCCAGGATGAGTGCATCCTGCACTTCCTGCGGCTGCCCATCGAGGACCCGTACCTGGAGAGCTCGGAGGCCACCCTGGGGCCCCTGGCCTACCAACCTGTGCCCTTCAGCCAGTCGGGGAACCCCGTCATGAGCACCGTGGCCTTCCTGGCCTCCGTGGTGGACCCCCGCGTGGCCTCGGCCGCCGCTAAGGCCGCCCTGGGTGAGTCCCATTTGGTAACCCATTTGGTTATTTGAATTTCCCAATTCAAATAACCCATTTGGTTAGTTGACTTTCTAACTGAATCTCTCACGGTTAGCATAGATCACTCCATCGACCTCTAAAGGGGTCATGATGATTCACCTTTTCGGCCTCCCTAGTCAACCGGTGAGCCATTTCAAATGGTTCACTTTCAAACTAGATTTTACCCCCGTACGTCATTCAACACGTTTGTTTCCTTTGGGGAGAACGCCTCAAGGACCAGGCTTGATCCCCACCCCTGTTATCTCGAAACTAGAATATCCCATAAGTAACCCTCACTAATGTGTTCCCCACCCCTCGTCTCCAGAGGAGTTCTCACGCGTGCGCGAGGAGGTGCCGGCCGAGCTGGTGGAGGCGCACGTGAAGAAGGTGCAGGAGGCGGCCAGGAGCACCGGCAAGGTGGACCCGGCCTTCGGCCTGGAGAGCAGCGGCATCGCCGGCACCGCCCCTGAAGAACCAGAGAAAACCGGTCAGTACGCACGCACGCACGCCTACATCACCTACATACACTGTCTGAACCGGAGCCACACCCGATTCCTTTTTAGTGTGACTCAGTTTGTCAGGACCTTACCTTGAAGTTGATGGCCATTTTGGCACCTAGCCTGACATCTCGGGTGGATAAAACAATTGGAAGATAAAAGCGAGGCAATAACTGTATGATTATAATACATGATCCGTGTTGAAGCTCTAATGATTTATAAATCATACCACTGATTGCATCGTGAGTGACCGCCAACTGCTTTGGCCAATCCATTCCCACACCAGAGAGTTGGCTTCTAACATGTGGTGTTTTGTGTCGTCCACCGGGGGGCAGCAGACGCTGCCAATAAATGTCAGCAGCCAGCAGGCAGGGCTTTCTTTTTTTTCTTTTTTTAAAGCAGGCCACTTGTTTGTGAGAGGGTGAACAAACGCGTGCACGCGTGCATTACATACGCGCACGGGTAGCTGCTGTAGCGCCCATTGGATTCAAACAATGATGGCAGATGGGGCGAGGGAGGGTGGGAGGGTGGGAGGGAAGGAAGGGGAGGAGGGAGGGGTGAAATAAACTGGGTCACCACACTGCCACAGTCTCTCAGATCTTTCATTATCTCTCCCTCCCGCTCTCTCTTGCTCTCGCTGTCTCTCTGTCGCTTTCTCTTCCCCTCCCAGCGCTCCAGACCGCTTTTAATCATGATTTTAATGCGTTTGAGAAACACGGTGGCGATCGATGGCTTTTAATGTGCTCAGTAGCCAGAAGTGCTCTCTGGGCACTCGTCACATGATCAATATTCACACCACTCCTCCGCGCGCACGTACAAGTGCACCCGTGACATTTTCTCATGTGCACAATTCGACACACACACCAAACGCCACACACACACACAGCAGATGCACATAGCCAGACACGCATATGGCCAACACATTGCTCCTGTGGATCTATTCACCTAAAAACAATCTGGTTTGGTTGTACCGATAACACACATTTGTATGAGTCCCTTTACTCACACTTTAATTACAACACTCTCATCGCTCCATTGAGTAGAACACATTGCTAAGTGTGTGTGTGGTTTTTATATCGATAATTCATTGCGATTATATAGCCATTGTCAAGTACTCAAAATCACTTTACATTGTGTTTGTGTGTTTGTGTGTGACGTTAACACTCCCCTCTCGCCCTGTGGTTTCAGAGAGCCAGGAAGCCGAGAAGATGGATACCGACTCAGACTCTCAGCAGGGGGATAAGGTAAGGCGGGGAGAAGGGTCAAAGGTTATGGTGGGAGTATAAATATAACATATTCAGAGGTAGTCGTGCAAATAAGCGCAAAGCTGGTAAGTGTGGTTTACTGCCGCGTGCCCTCGTCGGCCGCGGAGCCCAGACAGGCCTCCGGCCGCCTGGTTCAGTGTCGCTGTAACCTCCCATCTCCCCTCACCTACTGAAAGCCACGGCGCTAATCTTGTTCCTCTCTGTGGCGTGCAGGCGGAGTCCAAGGACGAGGCGGAGAAGCCCAGCGAGTCGGCGGAGAAGAGCGACAAGGCGGACGGAGGGGAGAAGGTGAAGAAGGAAGGAGCCGAGCCGTCGGAGCGCCCGGAGGCCGAGGCCGAGGGAGCGGAGGCCAAGACCGCCAGCGCCACAGGTAACCGCCGCGCCGCCCCGCTCAGTCGAAACATTTTGACGGCCCCCTTCGTTGACACGGTTACCGACTCAACCTCATTTGCCCACGCTCACCGAACAGACAAAGACGGCGAGGAGGCCATGGAGACGTCGTCCGAGCAGGGGAAGGAGAAGGAGGAGAAGAGCCGAGAGGAGGACGAGGAGGAGAAGGAGAAGGACGAGGGAGACGAGGAGGACGACGAAGACGAGGACGAGAAGAAGAAACTGGAGCTGGACGTCGGAGAGGGGAACATAGCCACCGCGGCGGCTGCTGCGCTGGCCTCGGCCGCCACCAAAGCCAAGGTGAGGCCCGCCTCCCGTCACTCTTGAGCGTCGCCGAGAGTTGTGTTGTTGGAGGAAGAGAACGGTGGAAACGTGCAAACATGAGCCATTGATTTATTTTAAAAAATCCTTTAGATAACGCCAAGCTACGCTTTCTGTAGTCCAACACAACAAACTCTTGCCTCCAACTCTCCCGTTTTCCACCGTTCGTTGACGGGGTGCTAATGCCCTATAGTTTTTAAATCCCGCTTTGCGTCTGACGGCCGAAGCCCTCTCGCTCAATACTGGACCGAATTCAAAAATTGTCATCCACATTAGTCAACAAGACCCAAAACGATCGGGAAATAGGGTCCCGTTTGAAAAAAATACCAAAGTTATCCTTTAATCCTGAGCGTCATTAAGTGCTGTAATGTGAACATGGCCTACATGCGGTACAGAGAGTGCAGAGCTGTAGAGTACAGAGAACATGGCCTATATGTGATATGCGAGTACAGAGCTTTAATGTCTTCCCCCCCCCCCCCTCCTCCTCCAGCACCTGGCGGCGGTGGAGGAGAGGAAGATCAAGTCCCTGGTGGCCCTGCTGGTGGAGACCCAGATGAAGAAGCTGGAGATCAAACTGAGGCACTTTGAGGAGCTGGAGACCATCATGGACCGCGAGAAGGAGGCCGTGAGTACACGCCGCCCGAGCGATGCATCATGGGAAATTGGTCGTTTTATTTTATTTTTTTTAGAGTTGCTGCTGTGTTGTTGTATTTATTGTTGTTTGAAGCCACTGTAGGAGTGGTCTTAACGGCTAGAGGTAAAGTAGCAAAGAAGTAAAACCACTGCTGTGCCACCTCTGGTGAAACGCCAGTTAGCACAGTTGCGGTTTCTGATTGGCTCACATTGGTGACACACACAGACACAGAGCGGTAACACACGCTTACTAGGTAACAACTAGCCACGCCAGTGTGTGTATGTGTGGTTGTGGGCAGGTTGGCAGCTGTATTCAGCAGGGAACACGCTGTGTCTTCCAGCCTAGCAGACCACCCACAACCCTCCCGCTGCCCGGTAACACGGACACGAAGCGCCTCACACACCCCGGCAGCTCCAGAAAACCCATTTGTTCAGTAAAACACTTGGTGTCTGTGTCTGTGAGTGTGAGCTGCCAGGCTAAGCGTTGAACTGCGTTGGGAGTCGAAGGCACTGGGAGCCGGGCCCAGGTCATCTGTTCTGTAAATAGTGCATGAATACAACAGCTGTTCTGCTGAAGGCCGGTGGCGCACCCATCGCTTTGAAACGCACAACAAACAACCGCAGAGTTTCTACTCATTACAAGCGGGCCGTCTCTTCTTTACACCGGCCTGCAAACACTCGCTCAGAACCGAGGCGTCAATAGGAGAGCTTGTTCGAGCCTGCTGATTGGCTCACAAGAAGACTCTCTCTCGCCTCTCTCTCTCTCACCCTCTCTCTCGCTCTCGCTCACTCTCTCTCTCTCTCGCACCCTCTCAATTAGGCTGGGATGATATGCTAATCTCCCGATTCCATACTATCACAATACTTTGGTTGCGATTTTTGAAGTATTGTGATTCTGCAAGTATTGCGATTCGATGTTATCATTTATCGTGACTTTTTTTTGGTTACTTTTTTAACACTCGACCATGGGGGAAAAGTTGAATTATGCACTAGTGACTTTATGTCAATGCACACCCCATGTCCGGCTGACATTGCTATACTGGGAGGGTTTAAGGGACGGTGTGAAAACAATAAACATACTGTGAAAAAATAAACAATTTAATATATTCAGGCATTACAAAATCGTGATACTTAAAAAAAAAAACTTCCCGCCTCTTCCTCTAGTTGGAGCTGCAGAGGCAGCAGCTGCTGACGGAGCGCCAGTCCTTCCACATGGAGCAGCTCAAGTACGCCGAGATGAAGGCTCGCCAGCAGATGGAGCAGCAGGCCGCCGCCGCCGCTGCCGCCGCCGCCCACGGACACGGGCCCGGGCCCCACCACGGAGGGCCCCCGCCCGTCGGCGCCATGCACCCCGGATACCCCCCCATGGGCCATCACGCCATCGGCCCCCACCACCCCGCAGGTGAGAGAGAGATAGGGAGGTAAACGCACAGGAGAGGGGGAGAGAGGTAAATGCACAGATGAGCAAGAGGAGGGGAGGGGGGGGGAGGGAGAGGGAGAG
>JAOPJI010000008.1:8002355-8012420 GCA_027122695.1 Merluccius productus | reverse complement strand
GTGTGTGTGTGTGTGTGTGTGTGTGTGTGTGTGTGTGTGTGTGTGTGCGTGTGTGCGTGTGTGTGTGTGTGTGTGTGCGCGCATGTGTGTGTGTGTGTGCGCGCATGTGTGTGTGTGTGTGCGCGTGTGCGCGTGTGTGCAGTGAGTTCCTCTGGAACACCGTGCCAATGTCAACACAATGTCTGGCAGAGTGCCAGGGTCTGTTGTACTTGGACGGTAGCGGCGTTGCGGTTACTGAGAATTACCGTCAGATTTACCGAAACGATGACAAAAAATCATTTAACCACTCTATGGGGGCGGGGGGCTTCGCGGAAACTATGGTTTCCACCCCCCCACTCTATGAATAGCACTCTTAACACACAGGAAGTTAAATAAGGAAGGATTGGGTGTTTGTTTCTGTTCCTAGCCAAACAAAACAGCGCCCCAAGTCAGGATGAATCCAGCAGATGTTCAGACTTGTCCTTGAGATTAACCGCGTGTTATCGGGAGCATTACAACTCAGGACCACCTGGCTCCAATGACTCCTCAACGAGTGACTGACTCGGCCGTGTTCCCAGGTGGGCACGGTGATCTGGATCGGCATCCTGGTGTACACGGACCCGGCCGGCCTCCGCACCTACCTGGCCGCCCAGGTGTCGGAGCAGAGTCACCTGGGCGACCCCGGCGGCGGCGGGGGGCTGCCCCCTCACCTGGGCGGCGTCGCCCCCGTCTTCCCCGGGGGAGACCCCGCCAAGTCCCTCAGCGTCCTGCCGGCCCGAGAGGCCACCCCCTTACCCGAGAACCAGTCCCAGCGGCACCAGGGGAGCCGGGAGCAGCCGCAGGGCCCCCCCGCCGTGCCCCCCCAGGTGGCCTGGGGTGCGGAGGACGAGGAGGGCTGGAGGCGGCTGTCCTTCAGACACTGGCCCTCGCTCTTCAGCTACTACAACATCACGCTGGCCAAGAGGTGGGTTGGCTCTCTTTAGCATGATGGAGGTCAATAGGATGTCAATAGGACCTCCTGACCTCTACCTGCCTGTTTCATCGGTTTTCCGTCACCAACTTGATTTGTTGTCCTCTAAAATAGATATACAATAATAATAATAATAATAATAATAATAATAATAATAATAATAATTTAGAACTTTTTTTTGTCTTTTCTTTAATGCTTGAAAATGTGCCTTAAAGACTATGCAAGGGGGTAATGTAGAGCGAACCGGCTCACTGTACATTACACGGCTGCTTACCGAAGAAATTGGACACAAATTTGACCCAAAATTAAACAACAATGATTGTATTGATTTAAAAATGATTTTATTGAAACAAAATAGTCTGTTAGATTCTACGGTGAGAACTGCGTCCATAGCAACGGCCTGTTATTCATAGCAGTGGTCTTTCCTTCCTGCTGCTGGTTAGACTCCATAATGAACACCTTTGAACACTTTTAATAAGTGGAATAGCATTACACCACAAGGTGTAAAAAAACCCAAACACCAATTTGTGCAAAGCTATTTTATTTCATTATTTATTTTTTATAGTTATTCTTTGCTCTTGTTATTTCTTATTCTGTCCTTTCTGTATGTTGTTGCAAACTGCAATTTCCCCATTGCGGGGTTTAAAGGTTTTCTTATCTTATCTTATCTTATCTATTCAGAAATAACAGACCGTAGGATGTGTAATTGACCAAGTGAGTGAGTGCTCAACAAAGCCGTGTATTAAACATTTAGGGTTTACAACATTATTTGCTACAGCCTGGATTTATCAGGACTTTATGAGGCACACTAGCCCGGTACTTGGAGTTGTAAATGTGAACTACTCGAATGATTAATGGATACGTCTGTTCAGCTGCGTGTGATTACTATGGCGGGGTGACAATGGCATCCACATCTCATGACTTCCTGCCACGGCTGAAACCTCTCGATGACCACATTGTTTCAGTATTAGGCACAACTTTCAGTCTCCTAATTCCAATCTTACTATCTGCAATATTATCTTCTGATATAAACTTGTCAGTGTGGCGATGTGTATTGTCGGGATATATTTTGGCCCATTTTCTCCCAATGACGGTGACTTATTATTCCATCGCTGACCTCCGGTCCGCCGGTCCACCGCGTCAGTTTTCCTCCAGTCACCCGCGTCGCTCTGTGTCCCGTCCGCAGGTACATCAGCATCCTGCCTGTCATCCCCGTCACGCTCCACCTCAGCCCCCAGGAGGCCCAGGAGACGCAGCGTCACCCCCAGGACGCCCGGCACCCCCCGCCCCCCATCCCCAAGCCCTTCCCCCCGGACCTGCAGGCTGACCTCACCCTGTACAAGTCAGTACCGACACACACACAAACACACACAGGCACACACACACACACAGGCGGCAGTTGCTCAGGAGGTAGAGCGGGTGGTTTTGAATCCTTGGCTCCTCCTAGCCACGTGTCCCTGAACAAGACATCTAGAACCCTTACTGCTGTATGGCCGCTGTCGCTGTATGAATGGATGAATGTGAGGCAAAATTTGTAAAGCGATTGAGTGGCCGTTGGTCTGAAAAGTGCTATATAACAGCAATCCATTTACCACTTACACACACAGAGTACTGACACAGGCAGTCCGTTCAAACAACTTTCTCAAAAACGTTCTCAACTTCCACGTATTTCCACACGAGAAACGGAAATATTGTATTATCATCCTGCCCTAAACTGTAGCCTTTGACACGTAGGCATTTGCACCTGGACGGTTGCCTGTGAAGATTTGTATTTGCATCCCCGTATGTGGATCTTGTCACGCTCCGTGCAAGTCCTCACTTGTAGCAGCTGGAATCTGAAGCACGGTAATTTCTCCTAGTTTTAGGTTTCTAGGACACTCCCAGCTGGAAGGTAAAGCCCAGTCCCTAGTGGCGTGGGAACAACAGTTGTCTCCTCCAGCCTAGTGATGGGAAGTAACAATAGTCAACAGAGACAAAAAGTGCAGTGTGAGAAATGTCGTACACTCATTGGTTATCATCGTCGGTTTAAAACTTTTAGCCCCCAGCCGGCAGTGTTGGTCACCTGTGTCCTTGAAGCTGATTGCCTGATGCCCGCCCCCCCCCCCCCCCCCACACACACACACACACACATATGGTAAATGTGTGTCGGGGAGGGTGGACTGTCCTCCAGCTGAAGGTTAAGATAGCTTCAACCCAAGGCCATGGTCATGCAGATACCAGATGTTCCCGAGGGTTGAAGGTCAAAGTCTTGCGGGACAAGGAGTCAAAATGGGACATCCACATGGTCATGCAAACACACACACAGACACACACAGACACACCTTTGATCATACTATTTCTTGGTCAGTTTTGTTTTGCCTGAAGGCTTATAAAAATATAATTGAAGACATTATTGGTATTAAATTGAGTTACATTTGACATTTTATATTGCAAAGCTTGATTTTAGAAACACTTTTTTTCTTCAGTTGTACCGTTGTATAAGTGACATTGTGTATACAGTATACAGTGAATCAACTGCCATCACAATGGGTGTCTGAGCCAGAACACATTGTATCTCTAGGTCAGGGTCAGTAGAAGGCCAGCCCGCCACTGGGTTAATGGTTATCTTATCAGAGATGAACACAAAAACACACACACCCCCACACACACACACACCCCCACACACACACACACACACACACACACACACAGACATGCAGATGGCACGGGACAAAGACTAGTGTGTCTGTATCGTCCCAGCCATTGGCTGCTGCACTCCGAGGCCCGCCCACTCACTCGCTCAACTCCGTGCCATTGGCTGGCAGATTACTCGAAAGATTCCAGCGGTACGTGAGGTCACGGCGGAGGGAGTTACTGAGTCCTGTCGCTGTGGTTCGTAGGCTGCGGCCTCACTTCCTCAATTCCTCGTTGGCCTATTTCCATCTGTGTCTGTGCTTGAAACGCAACACAAAGGCTACAACTGTGACCAACTCAACGAGCCCATCTCAAAAATGTCAATCATGCCTTATGGATGAGTGCTTCACGGTTTACCACAAACAGGTCACAAGATACTGACAGAGATTTAGCACCGCGAAGGGAGAGTCTGATGACCCGCTTTTGGGGAATGAACCCGTATAAGCGTTTACTTAAAACAAAATGTATTGTGTTTAGTATTATGTATTGTGTCCGGTCATCTTTGAATCAAAAGTATGAATCTGAATCTTAGGTTTGATCTCTGTTGGCCCCTATTGAGTCTGGTAGCTCGGAGGTTTGATTCCCAGCCAAAAAGCTCTGGGTAAAATCCCCGATGTCCTTAGCCCAGTAGCCCTACTTGTAAGCATGTTTAAGCAAGATGCCTAACCCCCTACTTACCTTTGAATGACCCCCTTACTGTATTCACTGTAAGTCGCCTCGGATCAAAGTGTCTCCCAAATGACTGAATTAGTACGACATGAGTGTAGGCATCATTGAGCAAGATGCCTAACCCCAGCTACCCAAGCTGCTCCATAATAATAACATGTCTCTGACTTTGGATAGAAGTGTTAAATGACTATACAATAATAATAGTAATCATAATTCATTACATTTATATAGCGCTTTTCAAGACACCCAAAGCGCTTTACATAGTGTGTGTGTGTGTGTGTGTGTGTGTGTTTGTGGTGAAGGGGCGGTATGACACCTCATCCTTTTCCATACATACCATATGCAAAGTCATGTAAATGCATAATGGCATAGCTAAAACACACTCAGACCCGGGAACACACATCGTTGGGGATTCCTGCGAGTCCTACGGCCAGCTGTCATGAGCATTAACTTACCTCGTTGACGCAGTCCTCCGTCCTCAGACAGACAAAAGGACAATGTGTTGATTTTTTTGCACCGTCGTCTCGCTGCGCTGGGAAAGTTCTCACTCTTTGTCAAGACCAGACTCTGATCAATCAGAGCTCTGTTCCCCTGCACCAGGACCAATCAGGGCTCTGTTCCCTGCACCGGGACCAATCAGAGCTCTGTTCCCTGCACCGGGGAGTTAAGCCCTGTGTCACTGAGGCCACTGTGTGAACAGCGTGGAACGCTCACCACCAGGGTTACAGGGTTGAGAGCCACAACCACCGGGGTTGCAGGGTTGAGACCCACAACCACCAGGGTTGTAGGGTTGAGAGCCACACCACCAAAGGTCCATATAATAGTAATCCCTTGTTCCCATCCAATGAGAAAATTACAATGCATGAGTGTTGGCGATGTTCTTGGTTGCATTTCTGCTGTTGCCGTTTCTGCTGACGCCGCGATGCTACATTCCAGCTCTGCGGGTTCCCTGTGTGTGTGTGTGAACTTTCCTCTCGATACTTCATGCCAGGTAGATTCTGTTGTCGATGCTTCAGATGCCATTTCAGCTGTTAGCCTTGTGGAAAAGGGGTAGATTTATTGAACCCGCATTTATTAAACCCCTTCCACTATGTTTTATTTTGACGATGTCTTATACTGACCCCCCCGTATAACGTTTTATTTTTGGCTTCAGTCATTCCAATTTAACTGCAGCTTATAATGTAGGAGGAAGCAAGGAATGTGAGCTAGTGGACTGTTAGAGTTAGTGACCTTTGAATTTGGCCACTATCACGTACAAAAAGAAATAATTAAATTGTCTTATTTGACGTTCACAAGATAATTCACAGGAGAGGGAAAAAAAAAAAAGAAGTGAAACTGTTTAACCCTCCCTTTCTCTCCCCCCCTCTCCCCTGCAGGGTAGCGGCTCTGGGCCTGGCCGCGGGGGTCCTGCTCGTTCTGCTGTTGTTCTGTCTCTACCGGGTCCTCTGTCCTCGGAACTACGGCCAGAACGGCGTGTCCCACGGACGCCGTCGCCGCGGCGGCGACCTGCCCTGCGACGACTATGGCTACTCGCCGCCGGTCAGCGAGATCTCGCCGCTGCTGCTGAGGGGACACAGCATGGTAGGCAAAACATAAACACATCAATTATATAGATATATAACCGTAAGTTTGCGCTTAAATCACAGTCCTAATGTAGTAAATGTAGTCAATGCAACTCTCTCATTGGCTCTGGCTTAGATAGAACCCGCCCACTAGTGTGAGTGAAACTGGAATGAAAGAGCACAGGCTCATGTTATCTCTCCCTGTTTCCGGCAATATTGCCAGAAAAAGGTGTATGGTGGCCTTAAGGGGTCAACAGCGTTTCCTTTCTTTGATGTCTGTTTTTTCCCCCCCACCTCTAGGACATCGAGTGTCTGGCGAGTGACGGGATGCTGCTGGCCAGCTGCTGTCTGGCGGGTCAGATCCGCGTGTGGGACGCCCAGACCGGTGACTGCCTCACCGTCATCCCCAACCACAAGTGAGACATTTCACACGCAAGGTTCACACGCCGCACCTAGTCCCACAGGCATCCTTGTGGTCTCAGAGCAGAAAACACTTCATGTGTCATTCGAATTAAATCCTTTTAGCAAGATAGTATATTTTATGCATATATAATTCATCTTCAACCACTGACTCCCACCTCTTTTTTCTTTTTTGTCTCACTCTGTGTTGTTTCTCTCTCTCTCCCTCCCTCTGCCTCTCTCTCTCTCTCAGGCTGAGGCGGAGCAGCAGCAGCGGCTGCTGGGAGCAGCGTGGCAGCTGCTGGGACGGACCGGGCGGCGCCTGCGACCCAGAGAGCCTGGGCTGCGGCGACCACTGCGCGGGCGGGGACAGCGCGTCGGAGGACGAAGGCGGCGGCTCCCGATTCCGCCGGCACGCGGCGCCCGCTCGCCCGCCCCTCTTCACGGACCAGCCGGACCTCACGCCCCTCATCGACACCAACTTCGACTCCCAGCTGCCCCCCTCCTCCTCCTCGTCCCTCTTCGCCACCCCGCCCCGCGGCGGCGCCGCCTTTGACTTTGGCGGTCTGGTGGAGCGCGCCTACATGGAGCACGAGCCCCCCTCGCCCGCCGCCTACCCCTCCCCCTCCACATCCTACTCCTCCTCCCCGCCGTCCGCAGGCTTCGGCCATAGTAGGCGGAGTCCCGCAGAGGCCCCGCCCCAGGACCGGGTGTTTGCCGGCGGGGCCCCGCCCACAGCGGACTTGGAGGGCTCTGTCTGGGCCATGGAGCTCCGGGGAAACCTGATCGCTGCCGGCAGGAGCAACGGAAAGCTACAGGTACCAGGAAACGCATTCATACGCTCAGTAACCCGGTTTTTGCCTAAAGATGGCCTTAGTGTTTTCCCCTTCGACCTCTAAGCCTTATCTAATCATGTCTCTCTCTGCTCAATAATTAACAGTTGACCCACTGGATATTTCACCCAATCTAAATTCGAAGAAATGGTTCTTCCAGCCCCTTCAGAGCTGAATACCTGCTGATAAGGATGATATGTCAATTGGTGGTGTTATTGTGAATAAAGATGGGATGTGCTGTTGTTGTCCAGCTGTGGGACGCAGTGGAGGGGTCGCTACGCTGCAGCAACGAAGACGGAGCCTCTGGAATCACAGCCCTCGCCTTCCTCAACAACAGGTAACACACTCACTCACTCACTCTATCCCACACTCACTCACTCACTCACTCACTCACTCTATCCCACACACATTCACTCACTCACTCACTCTATCCCACACACATTCACTCACTCACTCACTCACTCACTCACTCACTCTATCTTACACACACTCACTCGCTCACTATATCCCACACACACTCACTCACTCACTATCTCTTACTCACTCACTCTATCCCACACACACTCACTCACTCACTCACTCACTCACTCACTCACTCACTCACTCACTCACTCTCACACACACACACACACACACACACACACAAACCAGTATACTCTCAAAAATGGAGAGAAACACACAAAATGCACTCACACATTTCTTCTCCTTTTGTCTTCCCGTCTCCCGTCCCCAGGATCGTGGCGGCCCGGCTGAACGGTTCTCTAGACTTCTTCACGGTAGAGATCAACAAGCCTCCTGGCCTATTGCAGTACAGAGGTGAGACACGGCCCCGATGCGCTCGAGTTTACCTAGCAACACCCTGTTAAACAAGCAGCCTCCAGCGTGATTGGTTGCTCAGAGTTAACACACGTGTGTGTGTGTCTCTTTGCAGGGGCCCCCGGGCGTGGCACAGTGCCCCCTTCCCCGTGCTACAGCAGCGAGGACCTGATCAGCTGTCAGCTGACCCGCTCGGTGCTGTGCGCCCACCAGAAGCCCATCACTGTGCTGAGGGCCGCCGCCGGCCGCGTGGTCACCGGCAGCCAGGACCACACCGTCAGGGTGGGCAGACGCGCCGCGTTACACTTAACTGGACTTGGAAGGGGAGACGTTGCCGACCGCGATTCGTTCACAATAGGGCTTGTATATCAGAATGCATCATGGGATTTTTGTTTTGTTTAGCGGTACGCCGCCGTATTGAGAGGACTATGTCTCCCCATAACGACGGATCATTTCACAATGAATGACTAAACAATGACCGATGAACCACGGCTAATGACATAATAACTTACATTCCCACGCTCCTATGCTTCCAAAATGGAGGCGGTCTTTGCGACGCGGCGATGCACAAGCCCTATACGCGTACAAAGCACTTTATGTTAGCGTCTTTATGTTCATGCGAGTGTGGTTACATTCACACGTTCACATTAGAGTCTTTACCCGTGACCACCGGAGACCCTGCGGTCGTACGTTCATAGCAGCGTGGTGACATGAACTCATTCATCGCACGTTTAACCATCAGTGTCTCTACACTCGTGTGCTCATATCAGTGACTTTGTTTCTTTGGTGATTCTCAACTGGTGGGTCGTGACCCATAAGTGGGCGTTTTGAGTGGGTCGCAGAGCTTATGCTAGACCTTAATCTTTAGAAGGAAGCCCTTGAATTAACTAATGTTTCAATGTTAATTCATGTTTCAATGGCATACTATTTTATCGGGTTCAGCCCCAATTGTTGCAGCTTTTTGTTTGTTCCGTGTTTTTAACATGTACATGAAGGCATTGTTGACTAATGACACATGGGACACGTGAGTCCTGAGGCCAGACCAGTTGAGAACCACTGCCACTTCAGAAGAGGATGTTAAGTGAAATATCGGCCGCCCGCTTCACTCTACTATACTGTGGTCCAATGTGTGGTCCTGTGTGTTCCCAGGTGTACCGGCTGGAGGACTCCTGCTGCCTGTTCACCCTGCAGGGCCACTCTGGAGCCATCACCGCCATATACATAGACGAGGTCTGCTCTCTCTCTCTCTCTCTGGCTCTGGAGCTCTCTCCCTCTCCCTCGCTCTCTCTCTCTACTGTTGAAGAACTGTTTTTAATGGAAGTGCGGTCACTGCACTAATTTGAGACGAGCAAAAAGCTGTTAACGTCAAAGTTTTGAAAGTAAACCTGTCAATAATTAATAATACATGAAGATATGTAAGAATCAAAACAAGGTCTAGTCCCAATGATTTATGTTAATTATGATTTAATATCAATTAGGAGGAGAGGGTTTAACACAAACAAGCTTTTGTGACATTTCCAGGTGGTATCGTAAAGCGGGTGTGTGTGTTGTGTGTATGCCTGCATCTGCTCTTGTGTGACCGTCTTGTTTCCCCCCCCCCCCCTGCAGACCATGGTGTTGGCCAGTGGGGGGCAAGACGGCGCCATCTGTCTGTGGGACGTGCTCACAGGAAGTCGCGTCAGCCATGTTTACGGTCACCGCGGCGACGTGACCTCCGTGGTCTGCACCAACACCTGCGTCATCAGCTCGGGGCTGGATGACCTCATCTGCATCTGGGACCGCAGTACGGGCATCAAGCTGTACTCCATACAGCAGGTATGTGCTATTGGACTACAACTCCCATGTACACCCTCTGCATGGTTGCATCATCTGTTACCTGTATATCGGGTGTGGTTCTTATACTGTGGATCCCTTAAAATCACCTTGAACATAACCATCTAGATTTTTGGTGTATATGGATGGTGATATGTATATATGTGTGTATATATATATATATATGTATATATATATATATATATATATCTTATCCCAAAAATCTAGACTATATATATGGTATTATATATGGGATATTGCAGTCCCCCACCAAAAACAAATGACATATGACTTTTTGTAGATATGTGCTTTAGATATATTGACTATGGTGTATGGTAAAACGACCAAAACT
>JAOPJI010000008.1:7979190-7991029 GCA_027122695.1 Merluccius productus | reverse complement strand
ACACACACACACACACACACACACACACACACACACACACACACACACACACACACACACACACACACACACTTTAAGCACTTCCATCGACAATGATGTAAACTACCACAAACAGGGACGCCAATCACGCAACTTCGCGTCTGGTAGGGCCAGGCCATAACTCCAGATACAAACACGTTATACACACACACACGCGCACATGCAAGTGTCCCGGCTCACCCTCGTTGAGCTGGGGCCGGGGCAGGGAGTCTCTCAGGCCGTCCAGGGGCCCCCCCAGCAGCCGGAGGTTGCTGATGTGGAGGTTCATGGCGCGGTGGAGCTCCGTGTTGGTGAAGCTGGCCTTCTCGTGGGCCTCGGCGTATTTCTCCAGGTCCCGGCGGATCTCGGCCAGCGCCTGGTCCTGGGCAGGGGTGTGGACCTCGGCGGCCCCGCCCCCCCCGGCCTCCTGCAGGGCCCGCAGGCCGGCCTCGTCCTCTTCCAAGATGCCCCGGATGTCCCGGAGAGATGCCTCCACATCGGTGAAGACCCCCGACAAAACTGCACACACGCACCAGAGAGAAGGTGTGTTGACGTGTGTGTGTGCAATTTGAATGTATGTTTATTTGAATGTGTGTGCCTGTGTATGCGTGTGTGACTCATCCCCACTGACCCTGCATGGACTGCACCAGGCTCTTGACAGTGTCAGGCCGCACGCTGAGTGCGGCACACTTCTCCATGAGGACAGGGGGCAGGTGGCTGTACAGCTCCTGGTTGTCCACAGACTCCAGCTCCAAGCCCAGCGAGTCCATGAACTGCCTGCATCCACCACACACACACACACACACATTCAAAATGATGAGTGCTCTGATTAATGAATGTATTCTTTGATTTTGAAACAATACCCTTATCTCCATCCTGGCGCCGGGCCTACGTTCTGCATCAGCTTTGTTTTAAACATAAAAGTATAGCCCTATGCAATGTGGATTCTCACAAAGTCTAACATTTACAACACTTCAGTGTATTTAAATGTAATAATATCAATGCAAATAATAATAATCATTTATTTGTAATTAGATATTAGTCACCAGCTGAGATTTACCTAATAACTATTGCATATTTTTTGCATTACTATATGGAAAGATGTGTGCCCCTCCATAACCGGTTAGATCAGTACAGAGTGTCTACTACTACACAAGCAATGTTTCATACATTTCTGCAAGCTAGTGCTTGTAGGCCATCCGCTGAAGCTACTAAGAAACAGAATAGGAACAGATTATAAGAACAGTTCAAGAGCTCCCGATGGAAAGCGGTGTAGAGGTGAAATACGTACTCCAGTGTGTCGTTCTTGCTCTCTATCTTGGTCATGATGTCTCGCAGGAGCTTGGCCTTCTCCTCACTGGAAAACAACACAAATCATATTAATATTATGTTCATATTATCATCCTGTATTACCCTTTAACCTCATTCTATGTGGAGTCAACCAGCCCAAATACCCTCCCCGTGTGCCCATCCAGATGTGTCATAAAGGTACGGCTCTATGCCAGGAAGTTAAATTGAATAATCTGTGCAAACGGCAACCGTCCATTCTTTCCATCTACAGGTATACTGTACTGGTTCTCTGGCTCCCAGTGCCCACCTGTAGAGAGAGGAGGCCTCGTGGGCGGCCATGGGCACCAGCTTGGCGAACAGGTCGGGTCCGGTCACGCTCGGGTCGGTGGGGTTGACCGGCAGGGCTTTCACGAGCGGGGCGCCTGGGGAAGACAGAGAGGAGGTGGGGTTGCACTTTTGCTGGAGCTCACAAGCTCACACCGATTAGGCTCATGAAACATAGCTGAGCTGCTAGACTAATCACACACACACACACACACACCTTTGACTGACGCCAGGGTTTCCAAAGAGGGGACTGTTTCATGGTAGATGAAGTCGTTATCTTTCTTAGCAGAGTTGAATCTATGTATGGAAACAACGACAAAAATTATATAAAAAAAAAAAAAAAGAGATTTGAATGGAAATCATTTTTGGACTTAAACTTTAGCTACAAAATACTGAAATGTTGAATGTTGAGGGCCAACTAAAACATAACAATGAGTTTCTTACTTTCCACCGATAACATCCATGGTGAACCTCAAGGCGTCTTGCACACTATCAGGTTGACCCTGGTCAAGACAACAGAAAACAGTTCCCCATACATGCAACACATAACCAGGGGTCTCACAAAGGAAGAAACAAGTGACTGTTGTGTTGTGACTTTACCTTGGCCAGCTTGGTGGCTTCGTTCAGTTTGTCCAGCGAGCTCTGCAGGTAGGCCAGCTGAAGGAAATGACATTACAGTGAGTGAGGAAATGGATTAAATGAGGTGATATGACTGAGAGCACTAAGCAGAGGGGAAGTAAAAGATCAACTGAGCATATGCAACAACTCTTAGCTGCAGCACACAGATCACAGTCAGAAAAAGGTTTGGGTGTATTCAATTTGGGCCTACCCTCTCTCCGTACTTCTGCTGTTCCTCAGCTTGTTTACCCATGTGGAACTGTGGACAGAAGAAACACAGAAATGCCATTCATTTTTTTTACCATGGGTGTGTATGTGTACACATATTTGCATTTTCTCTCTCTCTCTCTCAGACTCACGTGGGCGATGGAAGCGAAGTAGTAGATCTTCATCTGGACCAGTTTCTTCCAGTCCTTCTGGATCTTCCCCAGCATGGAGGCCGTCTCAGAGTTCTCCAGGGCCCGGCAAGCCTCCTTATAGTAGTCCACCACCTGGCCCCCAGTGGAGGTAGGGGGGGGTAGAGAGAGAGAGAGAGAGAAAGAGACTCTGAAACATTGCAAGTCAATAGACACCTGCTGAAGTTTTTGGTGGTTGCTATGCCAACCGCTGCATTACAGGTGTATCTAGGCGACGGGTCAGAGTGTTACCTGAGCACTGATGCGCGCCACCAGGAAGCTCTTCCTGTTGTCCAACATGGACTTCTCCAGGAGACACTCCTGGGCCTGGCCCTGCAGAGGGAGGTTACCGGTTAAACACAAAAGAGCCTGTGAGTGAGTGAGAGAGACAAAGAGAGAGAGACAGAGAGAGAGAGACCGAGACAGAGACAGAGAGAGAGGATATGTGTGTGCCTGTGTGTGTGTCAGCTACCAGCATGAGATTGATGTTGAGGTTGAGGATCTGGTGACTCATGTCCACGCTGAAGTTGTGGTTGAAGTGGTCCCTCAGGTAGGAGAAGGCCCCCGCCGAGCACTGGAAGTGGGTGCAGGACACCTTCATCCCCTGAACACACACACACACACACACACATTATTAGTTGCTGGTGTACTTTGAAGTGACAATATAAAAGAAAAAAAAATAGGTGAAGGGCCTCACCTCCTCGGACACCCTGTTGTCCATGGCTCCCAACATGGAGTGCAGGGCCCCTACGGAGAACCAGGTTACATCTCGGTTAGTCCAGGTCATTCTCAGACGTCACACCACCGAGACGATGACTCATCGAACAACCGCGTGGTGCTTGGGATTGGTGCCGCTGTCGGTGTTTTTTTCACTTTCCCTCAACACACTGCGACGGTGTGAAAGTGACACCTTGGGGCTTGTTTTAGATGATTGCTTTGCAAAATAGTTTGGCACCACAGGAAATAGATAAATACAGCAGAGAGATAATGTGTAAATTGTGTTCTCCTGAATACTTGTAGAGAAAAATACTGGCTTCTCCGACAACAAATGCTGCAGCCAGTATGTTCTCCTTTGAAATGTCCATCCGGGTCGGAAGGTCAGTTTTGGTTTTGGCCTGTGATTCACTCTGAAGTTGACTCGGCCCACTTCCCCATTCCTCCTACTGCCTGATCGAGTTGAATGCTGGGCCATAATTTGCAAACAATTAATAAATTGCAAACGTATACATTAGCTGATCAGCTTACAGTGTAGGACTCGTCGTCGCTTGTCATTGACAAAATAGAATAATTTATGCTCGTCTCAAAATATAACGTTGCGCTCGGCTTGTCTTGCGCTCGTGTTCCTTCGGTGTCCTGTCCTCAACCTGGCAACCCGCGTGAGCTTCCAGTCTGGGGAGGAGGGGGCGGATGGAGACAACTCTCTCCAATATTGTGAATTTGGACTGCAGTCCCCGTTTTAAATGCTCGGTGTCAATCTGTGTCCATTTTTTTGCTTGCTTGGCTGCTTTTACAACAGAACGTCCCTGAAGAGAATCAATTGTGTACAATCAAGGCTAATGTTTGGTGTGTTGTTGCCTTCAAATCAGCTACAAATGCAATCTGGGTTTTTATCATCTGGGATATAGCTCTAACCTGTAATTACAGCCAACTGACCTGGCCTGGGGAGATACAATCTAGTGCTGACTCACCCAGGCCAAGTGTAATAACAGCAAACAGAGCTAGCTTACAGTGCCTCACCAAGGTTGTAAAGGATGCAGGCCTGCTCGTAGCTGATGTCCTCGTGGGTCACCGTCTTCCCAGAGAATATCTCCGTCCTGAGAGAGTGACAGCACATTTGCTTTTTAGATCTCTGTGATGGGTGTGTGTGTGTGTGTGTGTTTGTACAAACATGACCATTGTTGTCATTACAAATTATGTGATGAGAGCATTCAAAGTTCTGAACAGATTACTTAAACCGACAATACAAAATGCATGTGTGTGTGCGTGCGTGCCTACCATGAGATGGGCACGGCGGCCTCCTGTCCGGGTGCAAGGGGGACCCTGCTCTGGAGGTAATGCAGCTGTCCAAAGTACTTCCTCAGGGTACTGCAGCCCTCAAAGTCCCTGGTTACGTTCACAGCACTCTGGAGGACACACACACACACGCGCACACACACGCGCACACACACACACACACACACACACGATGCACTTGAGGTCAGTCGTTCTCAACTGCTCTAGCCTCAGGGCCCACATGTGTCATTAAGTCATGACCCAAAAAAATAATTATTATTTACCAATATTGCAGTAATCAACAATGCACTGTTAAAAACATGGCGTAAATAAAAAGCTGCAATATTTGGGGATAAACTCAATGAAATAGTGAGCCATTGAAACATGAATTAACATCGACACATTAGTAAATGCATGGGCTTCTTTCTAAAGATTAAAGTTTGGCATATGCTCTGCGACAGCGACCCACTCATAAATGCCCTCGCAACCCACCAGTTGAGAATCACTGCTTCAGGTGATGCTCTGTGACAGCAGATGTAAGCTAACAACGGTAAAATACTCGGATGTAAAGTTAAGTAATACACGAGAGACCAGCAGTCCATCCGCTGGGCTTCCAGCACCAACCTGCCGCAGGGTCTCCAGTTTCTTCAGCTGCTCGTTGTAGTTGTCTGGGTTCTCCCCATAGTTCTTCAGGATGAACTGAGGAGCAGGGGAGAGAGAGAGAGGGGGGGAGAGAGCGAGAGAGAGAGCGAGAGAGAGAGCGAGAGCGAGAGAGAGAGAGACAGAAGGATGCAGTGGGTAACTAACAGGTCATTGCTTCCGGTAACAGGCATGGGAAGGACGGCCAACGATGACTTTAGTCTTCAATGATTGAAGACTAACCATAACTGGTGAAGTGAAACTTTTTGGTGCTTAATTTTAAATAAACAGGAGAGAAAATCAGATTGACAATCTGAAAATATTTTTTCTTTTTTGTATTCTAGAAGATGATTTATTGAGATGATATATTTAACTATATCGAAATGTATCATGTTAACTGAGGTTCACCATTGTTGATGTCTGATTTCTAATGTGTGAAAGCTCACATTCGCTCATTAAGCTAATCTGTAACTTCTAACCAATGGCTGCTCTTTGGCACTACCGTGGGATAGGAAGCAATCCCATAATGCACTGCGAGGGCCTGATCAGCAGCTAGGCGCAGATGCTTCTTAATGTCAACCTCAGCAGTGCACTTTGGCAACGTGCGCGGCCGTCGGCCTGGCATGCACACGTACATAAACACTCACCTGTGTCTGTCTTTCCGGTTACCTTCCCTCTCATCCTCTTGTCTGATTTTCCATCTTCCTTACCCTCTCTCACTGCTAAATGTCCTTCCTTGCTTGCTTCCTTCCTTTTATCTATGCTCTATAAATACCGTCTCCCTGCCATTAATAAATTCCCAAATGTGCCAAATCAGATTTAAAGAAGCACCCACATTGTGACAATTTAAAACTGGTCAAACACCGTCTTTTATAGTCGAAGTCAGTGGACTGCAGTACTGGAAGGTGTAGGTGTGTTTGCCAATAAAAACCATATATGAATGTCAGTTATATGATTGTAGTGGGTAGTAGGGTTTGCTTCTGGCCTGGACTTCAGAGGCCCAGATAACAGTATACTTGAAGATATTTGATAAGACAACACAAAATGGGAAATACATTATATATATAGTCTGAATCACTGTCGTCATGCCGGCGCTGCATCCCAGAAGGAAGTCACAGAGAGCAATATGTCATCAATTTGGACCAAGGAAGGTCTTATCAATCAGGAAGGACTGTTAAGAAAAACAGGATGGACAAAAAGATCATGGTGGTATTTCTGACACACAGCACACAGACAGCATTCACGTGGTCCCAATCAAGTATGATGAACGTGTTTTTTTGGGTGGGTATCACACCATTGTGGCAAACCCACTCATTTCACATTTCCCTTCAGCCCCGGAAAGACAGAAAGACCCCTACCCATCTTGATCTGGGTTAAAGTGACCACACCAGGTGAGCAGCCTAGCCTAGTATGACTGATGATCATCAGGTGATAATTAGTAATAGCAGCAGTAGTAGTAGTAGTAGTAGTAGTAATAACAACCTGATGGAGGTCAGCATCATGTGATGTTTGCATCACCATACGTCACTCTATGGTCAGATTGTGCGTAGTTGTGCTAACGCGCAGAAATACACACGAGTTAGGACCAAAACTGTTAGTTTAGTGTAGTTTTAACCACGCTGTGTCATGTAATGTAATGTTAGCAAACAAAGGCGGTGGCTAAGTGTGTGTATGTGTGTGTGTGTGTGGGGGGGGTTTCCAGAACGCCACCCAGTTCTGACAACTAACTCAACCGCTCCAACTGCTCCCACAGCCCGGTACCCCCCACATCACGGACGGACGGGTCAGTCCGGACCGTCCCGGGTCCCGAGTCCCGTCCCCACCTCCCAGCCCAGCTCAGCTCACCTGCCTGACGGCCGGGCTGAACTGGAACTCCCCTGCCTCCTTCAGGTCCAGCCAGATCATCGGCATGCGGGGGACCGCTTCCATGGCGGCCCTGATGTCAAAACGTCCCCGCAGTAGAGGCGGTTCCGGTGGTCCCGGTTCCGTGTGTGTGGGGGGGTTTTATGTGGATACGAACGGGTTGTTCACGGGTGGCTCACCGCGTAGCATTCCCAAACAACCGTGTCATGGATCCATTAACGCCTCAACCGGAAGCGAAGTGGGACGTGACGCAGCGATGACGTCGTCGGCCCTCGGGATTCTGGGTAATGTAGTTCCTCCCCCCTCCTCTCCGTAGTGTTTTTTTTTACAATAGCAACGTCGCTATTTAACTATGATATAAATGTGTGATAGAGACGCTACAGCTGTGTATTACAAGTCTATATGTATGTAATATTTGTCTTGTCTTTTTAGTGACCAGATTATTAATTTGTTCGTTTGCCTTTGTCTGCTTTGGCTTCGCTTTTGAGAAACTGATATAAAACAAACTAATAATTAAAATATTATTACATATAGAACTACCGTATACATATGCACCGCTACGTATTAGTTTTAAAGCCGCAATAAAGTTGTGGTTGACATTGCTTTATACATTATGGAGAGCTCTCCAAGGTGCTGGCCTTCAGCTCTTATCAGTGCACTTTAGGCTTGCTATTTATATATATAAGGTCACATTTTACCAGTTATGAGCAAAGTGGAATGGATTAAAAAAAAAGAAAAAGGTACCATTTGTATTTATTTCCATTTTAATGTTAACATCACCAGTTCACATGAATAGCGACCATTGCATTATTCCGTGGTTTACACACGTTTCCATTCACAAGCTAAACCATTTCAAAAAGCACATTATTTTCCATCCCCCGCGGTGCGCCTGCGCACTGGCCGCCGCCGCCATATTGGACCCACACACAACAAAAACAAATGCATTTTCCGCCTAGCCGGGACAGCCGCTAAAGTACAAGTGTCCCACGCCAATTAAACACCGCCGCCTCCCGAAAACCACCGTCCGACTTCACGGCTCCCGAGGCGAGTATAACTCTGCGGGTCTTCGCCCCCCGGACTCGGACGTTTAACGGGAACAAAACAAAATAACACCCAGAAGCTAAAAGCTAACGGCAACTTCCCAACGGCTCCCGTTATCCGCGATAACGGTCCCGACCCCTCGCCGCCCGCCGCGCTTAACGGGCCGGACGGTACCTCGACAGAACCGGACCGGTACCACCACCCTCGGGGGGAGGGGGTGGTACCGGTCCGGTCCCGGAGGATAACGGGACGGTGTGTGTATTATAACGGCGGCGTCCCTCTTTCTGGTTAGCCCGGCGGACGGACCAGCCCCGTAGCGGATGTGGAAGTAGCAGCAGATATCTGCTGCTTGTTCGCTTTCCGCCCGTTTTGCTTTTTCCGCAACTTCAAACCGGAACAAAGCCCAACGACTCGTTATCGATACCCGGGTGGGGGGGGGTTCGGGTTCGGGTTTGGGTTCAGGTTCAGCCTGCAAAAACCCTGCAACTTTGGCAACCAGAGGCAACAGTTATGGGCTCTAGGCCCCGCCAAAGCAATTGCATATACACGTATATTGCACCCCCACACCACCACCACCTTGAAATGCATTGAAAGCTATGATATAAAAAAAAAAAAACTTTAAAAAAAAAGTGATTTGGTATGGCTGATGGTTTTTGATTATATGTATTTATTTATTTGTATTGATTTGAGGACCACCATATGCTGGATTGTGACGCAATTCGTTCACACGCCCACAAACGAGCCCAGTGTTGTGATGTAAACTCGTGTGTGTGTGTGTGTGTGTGTGTGTATATATATATAAATATATATTATGGGGCTTTTTTGCATTTAATCATGTGTTATATTTCTCTGAGGCTGTCCTGTAACCCTTGAGTGCGCTTTAATTTCTTTAATTTCAAGGGAGCCTACTGTCAAATACATTGAATATCCCACATTATGGTAGTGTCCCGCTAAATGACCAATTACGATTGTCATATTCACGGAAAATATACCTATGGGCAATATTGAATATCTAGACATCTGAGACAAATTAACGTTTCAGTGTAATGGCATCGGTGCACTGCTACATATGAACTTACTGTGCAACACATTGTACAACAGATTGACACATTCGTTTTTCTAATCGTTTCCAATAAACGTCTGTTCCAATGGGCGCAATAAACAATTAAGGATGTGCTTAGTTTAATTGGAAACCGGTTATGACCCGTCGTGTCTCTGTTTCAGCAGCAGATGGCGCTAGTGTACCTCGGCAAGCGGCTGCTGGAGGCTGCGAGGGTCGGCCAGGACGATGACGTCAGGACGTTGATGGCCAATGGGGCGCCGTTCACTACCGATTGGGTGAGGCGATTGACTGTGAATGCGTAATTACCTGTGGCAATTACTGAAATAACTGTCATCCATTAGAGATATTGGCTGACATCTCTGCAGACAAAGATTGTTCTTTGTTCTCTCGCAAAATGCAATAATAGCTTTGAATTCACATTCTTAGCCTAACAAGGTGTTGTGTGCATGTGTACAAATGTGGACGACAAACATGAAATATTTTTTGGTTAAAACTAAAGGTAACCGCTTTCCATGAAATTGTCGACACTGTAGAGTAAAATACATTTATTCGGTTTGATGTAAAATAATCAAAATCAAAATAAATAATTGGCATAACGGGTGAATAAAACCTGACAAGATGAAAAAGTTAATTGTGTAGTCATGGGCAGAGGCTAACTGAATTCAGATGCAAAAGTAAAGTTTTTAGGCAAGGCTACAGAAAGAACAGAACAGAAAGTCGAACAGAGCAGAAAGTCGAAACAAATGGAAATATGTATTTTTGTAAGATTATAACCAAACATGGATGTGTTATGTATTATATTGCCTGCTGGAAAATGTAGTATGGTTTCATTCTCCCCCCCAAAAAAAGAAAAAAAACAAGTCACTGTTCCATCTGTTGTTTTGGCCCACGGGCACCCCACCTCTCTACAGGGGTAAACAGTGCCAACACAGTTATCTTGGTACCTGAGGAAGGCCAACTTGTTCTTTGCACTGTTGAAACCTTATGCTTTGTATTAGGGCCATTTCTTGTTGCATTCTGGATGCACTGTGTGAAATGACATCCATGTGTTTTAGTGTAATCACTCAGGTCATCAGATACTGACTGACTGAGCACATCGATGGGAGCAACAGACTTTAAATTATTCTTAGTCATCTGGTTTATAAAAAGATTTGAATTCTGCGGTGCCTATACCTAAAAAACAAACCAACCCCCCCAAAAAACTCACATATTTTCTTTTTAAATATTGTTTTTAATTATGAATTGCTATTTTATCTAAATAAGTTATGAAATGTAGTTTTGGTTATAGTCTTAACAAAGCACTATTCTTGGTAGTCACTCAAACACACTGATTTAATACACTTATATAATATACACTTAAATAATATAATGAAGTATAAAAAATATAATTATATAATTGTTCATCATCAAACACATCCCTAGCCAGTGGCCATTTTACCTCTACTTCTCCAACTGCAAATTTAAAACAAAAATGGTGTCTTCCACCACTCTAGCTGGGAACGTCCCCGCTGCACCTGGCAGCTCAGTATGGCCACCACTCCACCGCCGAGGTGCTGCTCCGCGCGGGCGTCAGCAGGGACGCCCGCACCAAGGTGGACAGGACCCCTCTTCATATGGCAGCCACGGAGGGACACTCCAGTATAGTGGAGCTGCTGGTCAGGGTAAGAGAGAAGATTGTGCGTGTGTGTGTGTGTGTGAGTGGTCCTAATGTTACTAGCAACAATGTAGTGGAAGAATTTGTGCCAAAAATTGAGACTCATTAATCCATCTCTTTACTATTCACTAGTTAGTCATGTATAATAGTATAAGAGTATTTTTTAGATACATGTCAGGGTTTAGGCATTTTGCTCAGGGATGCCTACAGGTAGACGGGGCATTGAGCACAATCACTAGATTGAGTACAACCTAACCACTAGACCAGGGGTTCTCAACCTTTTGCAAGCTGGGCCCCCCAAAAACTGGTTAATTGCAGTTGGGGCCCCCCCCCCCCCCTCGATTGTTGACCGGGGGGGGGTCGTGCGTCCCTGCCGTCGGCCGTAGGTCCAGGGTGGATTACGATTGCGCGCAGCCTCCCCCCCTGAACCGCCACTGCTACTCGTGCCCCCCGGGAGACTTCCGCGCCCCCCCCCGGGAGAGTGGCCCCACCGGTTGAGAACCACTGCACTAGACTGTTCTTCCCCCTCGCCCTCTTCATACTGCTTATGAAACAAAAACGCAAAGTTGTTTTGCATTATTCTTTTAAAAAAACACACACACACACTCATTTTCCTTGTCTGTTCCCCTCCCTGCCTCCGGGTGGCGCCTGTACCGCTGCCGTGTGGTTTTACCGGCAGAGCGGTGCGGACATCAACGCCAAGGACATGCTGAAGATGACAGCCCTGCACTGGGCGGCGCAGAACGGGCACCGCCGCGCAGCCGAGCTGCTCTTGCAGCACGGCGCAGATGTCCACTCACTCAGCAAGTTTGACAAGACGCCATTCGACATCGCCATGGATACCAGCAACACTGGGCGGATGATTCTGCTACAGGCGTGAGGGGGGGGGGGGGGGGGGGTGGCGGAAGGAGCGAAACGAACTGAAGGGGGCGGGGGGAGAGG
>JAOPJI010000008.1:7755441-7766613 GCA_027122695.1 Merluccius productus | reverse complement strand
TGTTGATCATAATGTTCCTGTGTGTTGATCATAATGTTTATGTGTTGATCATAATGTTCCTGTGTGTTGATCATAATGTTTATGTGTTGATCATAATGTTCCTGTGTGTTGATCATAATTTCAACACTAGTCGCTCAGTCTCCAGGTTTGATGTCCTCCTTCTGATTCTCCTCACGCCTCCTCCTCCGCTCCGCTCCCCGGGAGACCGGAGAGTGGAGTCGGTATCCGGTCCCTCCCCGCGGGGCGCCGGCGGGCCGATATCACGGGATGGTCTGCGGTCCGGTGTTCAGTCCATCCTCTCCGCTGCTGCTGCCAGCGGGGAGATGGGTTACAGCTGCCCATCCTCCAGCACCTCGGGCCGGGCGGGGGAGGCCCCGGGCCCCGGGCCCGCGCCTCGCCCTCATATCCCGCTGGCTGACGAGGGGTATGGAGGTACTGAGGGGGGTATTGTGGTACGGGGGTGGGGGGGTGGGGGTGGTATTGTGGTACTGGGGGGACGTGTTTAACATCCACTTCTTCAGTTGTATCACAGTTGTGCCACCGCACCGCGCGTCAGGCCAGTCAGGCCGGGTCTGGGGGGGTCTCTACGGTCACGTGTTTCTCCCCAGAGACGGCAGGGCTCATACTACATGGTGAGTCCACACGGACAGAGGAAAGCCGCGACACTCACAGCTAAATATAGGACTAAATATAACTATAAGCAAGTAGGCCAAGGCAATATGTTTAGGCCTAATTCCGTTTAACGGCGACAACACCCCTTAATACCCCTTAATATATGCCTACAATAGCCCTTAATATAGGCCTACAATAGCCCTTAATATAGGCCTACACTACCCCTTAATATAGGCCTACACTTGGCCTTAACATAGGCCTACACTACCCCTTAATATAGGCCTACAATAGACCTTAACATAGGCCTACAATAGACCTTAACATAGGCCTACACTACCCCTTAATATAGGCCTACAATAGCCCTTAACACAGGCCTACACTACCCCTTAATATAGGCCTACAATAGCCCTTAATATAGGCCTACAATAGTCCTTAATATAGGCCTACCACAGCCCTTAACATAGGCCTATACTAGCCCTTAATATAGGCCTACAATAGCCCTTGATATAGGCCTATACTAGCCCTTAATATAGGCCTACAATAGCCCTTAATATAGGCCTACAATATCCCTTAACATAAGCCCACAATAGCCCTTAATATAGGCCTAGAGTAACCCTTAATATAGGCCTACAATAGCCCTTAATATAGGCCTAAAATATCCCTTAATATAGGCCTACACTAGCCCTTAACATAGGCCTAATATTAGGCCTAAATCCCAGTAGGCTATTGTAGGCCTATGAGGGCTATTGTAAGCCTATAGGCATAATATAGGCCTACAATAGCCCTTAATATATATTAAGGTCTATTGTAGGCCTATAGTAAGGGCTATTGTAGGGCTATAGGCCTACAATAGCCTACTGGGATTTAGGCCTAATATTTAAAATGTGTAGGCCACACATTATGATGCAGACGTAAGCCTATTTATCCTTATTTAATTGGTATAGAAATGTTGGTGCAAGATACAGAAATGCATCAATAGCCTACAGGTCCCCTGCTATGTGTGCTATTTAATGACATGATTTTTGATTCTCCAACACGTCAGTACTGAATACAGGCCTCCGGTAGGCCTGCACAACACATTTTATTAATAGTATGAATATAGTCAGCCTATTAGTAGGCCTAGTATAGTAGACCTATAGGCCAAATACTAGCCTATATATTCATACTAATATAGTTACACCGACTTTTGGATTGGCGAGTTGAAATCCAAAGACTTTCAGGTATTAATAACAATAACAATAATAATAATAATAATAATAATAATAATAATAATAATAATAATAATAATAATAAAAATAATAATATTAGGCCTATAGGACGTCTTTAGTCATAGGCCTAATGCGGTTTAAAAACATCAGCCCATTAAACAATATTGAAATATCAGCAATTTAGGCCACTAGTTAAACCAAATACATGAATACTTGATTGCATTTCCTAGAAATTCTCCACAGCTATTTAAAAAACAAATACATGCTGTAGGCCTACTATATATATTTAAATATTTATCTGCCAACTGTTGTTGTTGATGTTGTTGTTGTTGTCGTCGTCTCCCCGTCTCCCACAGTCCATCAGTTGATGCGAGCAAAACAAACAGTAGTGAGGAGAAAGTATTTGTTTGCAGCAGTAATTGGCTGTTGAATGCCGGCTGATTTGGAAGTATCACGAGACTACTTGAAGACCCAGTTCTCGCTCTCGCGTCCAACTTCCAGCAGCGTGGCTCCGCGAGCCGAGCGGAGCCGAGCCGAGCCGAGCCGGTACCGGATCACAGGCAGGTTGTTTCCACACGTCGTCTCTCTGCAAACCCCCACGGCATCGCTGTATTCAAACAAACCCAACAAGTTTTATTTCTGGATAGATATTTATCTGATTAGTAGGCCTGGGGATTATCTGTCGTCTCGTCATGTCTGTCACCTCGCGCATTCAATTAGATTTACTATTCACCAATCTGCAGAATAACCTCGTGTTGGATTGGGTCAGAACAAACACCTTCTCAGTTTGCCATCGATACTATCGATACCAGCTGCTGTTATCGATGCTGCTATCGATACTATCTGCTGTATATCTGCAGAGGGAATCAGTTCAATATCCCGAACCTCTGATCATGTTGTCATCTGTTCTCCAGAAGTAGGCCCACACCTACTCTAGTATGTTGTCCTATAGTATGTTGTCATGTTGTCCTATAGTATGTTGTCCTATATTATGTTGTCCTATATTATGTTGTCCTATATGTTGTCCTATAGTATGTTGTCCTATAGTATGTTGTCCTACAGTATGTTGTCCTATATTATGTTGTCCTATAGTATGTTGTCCTATATTATGTTGTCCTATAGTATGTTGTCCTATAGTATGTTGTCCTATATGTTGTCCTATATTATGTTGTTCTATATGTTGTCCTATAGTATGTTGTCCTATATTATGTTGTCCTATGTTGTCCTATATTATGTTGTCCTATATTATATTGTCCTATAGTATGTTGTCCTATATGTTGTCCTATATTATGTTGTCCTATACTATGTTGTCCTATAGTATATTGTCCTATATGTTGTCCTATATTATGTTGTCCTATAGTATGTTGTCCTATATTATGTTGTCCTATATTATGTTGTCCCATAGTATGTTGTCCTATAGTATGTTGTCCTATATTATGTTGTTCTATAGTATGTTGTCCTATATGATGTTGTCCTATGTTGTCCTATATGATGTTGTCCTATATGATGTTGTCCTATGTTGTCCTATAGTATGTTGTCCTATAGTATGTTGTCCTATATTATGGTGTCCTATAGTATGTTGTCCTATAGTATGTTGTCCTATATTATGTTGTCCTATGTTGTCCTATATGATGTTGTCCTATATTATGTTGTCCTATGCTGTCCTATATTATGTTGTCCTATAGTATGTTGTCCTATATTATGTTGTCCTATATTATGTTGTCCTATAGTATGTTGTCCTATATTATGTTGTCCTATATTATGTTGTCTTATGTTGTCCTATATAATGTTGTCCTATGTTGTCCTATATGATGTTGTCCTATATAATGTTGCCCTATGTTGTCCTATATGATGTTGTCCTATATGATGTTGTCCTATATTATGTTGTCCTATAGTATGTTGTCCTATATTATGTTGTCCTATATTATGTTGTCCTATGTTGGCCTATATGATGTTGTTCTATATGATGTTGTCCTATATTATGTTGTGTTATGTTGTCCTATATTATGTTGTCCTATAGTATGTATGTCCTATAGTATGCTGTCCTATATTATGTTGTCCTATATTATTTTGACCTATATTATGTTGTCCTATATTATGTTGTCCTATAGTATGTTGTCCTATAGTATGTTGTCCTATATTATGTTGTCCTATAGTATGTTGTCCTATAGTATGGTGTATAGTATGTTGTCCTATATTATATTGTATATAGTATTTAGTTTAAAAGATGGTTTCCCCGGACTTCAAATGCAATAGCCGAATCTATAATAATAAAAGAGTATATTTATATGAATATAATAATAATGACGCCGTGCTATGACGCCGTCTTTAAAGCGGTGTGCTCTGTGTTCCCTGCCTGTATCTCCACCGTGCTGCTGGCGGCTCTCCCCCGGCTGAGAGGCGCTGCCGGGCGGCCGGAGCCGGCGGGGAGCTCCGCTGGCGTCCCGTCTCTAAGGTCTCCATCACAGCACCGCGAGCCCTGCCTAAAACAACCACATTGATATTTAATACATTTATATTAAACAGATATAAATAATAGTATCAATTAATAATAAGTATAAAGTAATAATGAATTATTCCACGCGCCATAAAACGACGCAACAAATACAGAATAATTAACTGACATGATCCGTCTTTACTGACATTTAAAACACATTTTACAGGTTTAATACATTTTAAAATTCACATTTAAAAAATGCTTTTATATTAAGTCAATTAATTTGAGTTGTATTAAATTCTTACCAGTGCTGTTATAGGCCTGAGTGGCTTTAATATTAATTCAGATAAATAACTGGTTGATAGTTAAATATGAATACCGTTGAAATGATCTTTGAGAATACAACAAGGCGTGATGAAAAAAGCACAACTCCCTATCGATGATATAAAATATATACAATAAAACTTGCGATGAGATACATAAAAAAGAACAACATTTTACCAGCTTAGTGTGAGTCTACATGTTGAAGTAGAGAAAATAACGTCCCGTCTGTTTTAACGGGAATATCCGTTTCCGGGGGCCGGGGGGGCGGCCCCCCGGCGGCGCGCCCGCCCGCGCCCCCCCGGGCGCCCCGGCGCGCCCCCCCCCCCCCCCCCCGGACAGACAGGAACGTTTCGTCAAACGTGGCGTTTGGCGAAACGTGAAAAGTCAAAGGGAGGGCCGTATAGAGAGGCTCAAAATGGGGACGCGGGGTATTCTCACATACGATATGAGACGAGGAAGAAATGTGGCCAGTGTGCTAGAGCTAGCTACATTTTTTATCTATATATATATATATATATATATATATATATATATATGGGTTTACCATTTTGTGGAAGCTTTTATCTCAAGCGTCTTACAATTCTGTGAGTGAATACGTTTCTTACCACGGGTGACCCCTGTGTGAATCTAGCGCATCAAATCCCATCAAGCTAGACATGCACTCACGGTGTTGTAAGGCGCTTTGGATAAAAGCATCAACAAAATGGCACGTATATTAAATCCACCAAATGGCATGTATCTAACCTTGGCGGTGTTAACGCCGCGCTATACCGGTTGAACTAGATGGAAGCAGGCAGGCGGCTTTAAAGTACATTTTGTATTCAGAGCTGGTGAGAATGTAACCTGTCAGTCTCAAAGACATGCTGGCCCCCGGTGCTGCCTTACAGCAGGGACAGGCGCCTGGTAGCACTTGTGGTACTACCGAGTACTTGGGAGTACCGCAAGTACTTGGTAGTACCACAAGTACTGGGTAGTACCACAAGTAGTTGGTAGTACCACAAGTACTTGGTAGTACCACAAGTACTTGGTAGTACCACAAGTAGTTGGTAGTACCACAAGTACTGGGTAGTACCACAAGTAGTTGGTAGTACCACAAGTACTGGGTAGTACCACAAGTACTTGGTAGTACCACAAGTACTTGGTAGTACCACAAGTACTTGGGAGTACCACAAGTACTTGGTAGTACCACAAGTACTGGGTAGTACCACAAGTACTTGGTAGTACCACAAGTACTTGGGAGTACCACAAGTACTTGGTAGTACCACAAGTAGTTGGTAGCACCACAAGTACTTGGTATTACCACAAGTACTGGGTAGTACCACAAGTACTTGGTAGTACCACAAGTAGTTGGTAGTACCACAAGTAGTTGGTAGTACCACAAGTACTTGGTAGTACCACAAGTAGTTGGTAGTACCACAAGTACTTGGTAGTACCACAAGTACTTGGTAGTACCACAAGTACTTGGTAGTACCACAAGTACTTGGTAGTGCCACAAGTACTTGGTAGTACCACAAGTACTTGAACTTGGTAGTACCACAAGTACTTGGTAGTACCACAAGTACTTTAACTCAAACAAACGCAAATTTTTCTCTTCCCCATTCCACGGTCAAGTATTCACTTATTTTTAGCACAGTATTCAATAATCACTTTACGATATTTTGTCCTCGATAAGCATGACCCTCGACAAATGGAAATGATTGTTGTTCCTTTCTTGTGAGACATTTTCAACCGCGTTGAAATCAGTCTCGTGTTCGCTGAAGGCCTCTCGAGCGGGGCTAATGGCGGCTGACTCAGCCATGACTTATTCAAATGAAAGAATGCTTTTTTTCCAACAAAAGAAAGACCTGAAGTAAACAGATTACAGCGCCGAGCGCAAGCGGGACGCGGCTGAGTTTGGCTCGGTGAATCTGTGTAAAAAAACGCGCCCTGAGATAAAAACAGGTTCTCCCGGAGCTTTGTCATGTCTGGTCCCGCTAGCCGAGCGGCGGCGCTTCGAGCCCTGTCCTCCACGCTGCGGCGGTTGTGAAGTCACAAATATGGAGATGAGTCGGTTGAGGTTAGTGCTACTTCCCTGTTGCGATACCGTTTTAATTTCAATAAAACAACATCGTCGTTACAACGTACGTCATTCGGCTTCTGTTTTGAAAGCAACTTGCAAATTAGGTTTACATTGGATCAGAGCCTGAACAGTCAATGTCAGAGGAAGTACAATAATTAAAACACAACAACAACAACAGCAGCAGCATCTGGACAGTGCAGAGTCGCTATGGGAACCGGGGGTCTGCGTACCCTAGGGGGTACGTGAGCAGGTCCCAGGGGGCACACGTAAGATTTTGCTATATTTGTCATATTGTTATGTAGATTTTGCTTTGTTATACCTCCCAGCCGGGGTTGCATGAGGCACAAAAAAGCTTGGGAAACACCGATATATGTCATTTGGATGATGCTTTTTACTCATGCAAAGTATCTTACAATACCAGGAGTGTATACATCTCCCAGCAGGGGGCGGTCCCAGTGGGAAGCCACACCCCGACCTCTGACAGCAGTGATCGCAGGGTTAGGTGCTCTTCATACAGAGCTCTATTAGAGCAGCAGGGGGCGGATTCACAAAAGTAAAATCTTCATAACTGCTGTATGAAGAAAAACTGCCAGTCAACACAAGATGTTATTTCTTCTTAGATCATTTCCTGTAAGAAAAATGTGAGATAAAATGGGACTAATTTTCTTAAATGTAAGATAACAGTTTGCTTGTCTTAAGTTGTCACATTGAGAAGTTATGCCTTGATATGAATTGATGGTGTTGGTGTTAATACTCACTGCTGCTACACACTATGCTAATTACGCAATTTCTTTATCACTTGGCCCAAAAGTGTGACTACTTAAAAAAAAGTTCCTAAGGATGGTATAAAATAACGTCTTAAGAAATAAATGTAAGTTGTTAAGAAAGTGAAAGATGCTTAAATATTATAGAGGAATTGCAGTTAAGAATGTGAATCTGGCCCCCGGTCTTTGGCACATGGTCCCAGAGTGCTGCTGAGCGTGTGTGTGTGTATGTGTGTGTGTGTGTGTGTGTGCGTGTGCGTGTGCGTGTGCGTGTGTGTGTGTGTGTGTGCGTGTGTGTGTGTGTGTTGTGGTGGTTCCTGCAGGGATCCACTCTGGCATGGTGGTGGCCGGCGTGGTGGGGCTGAAGATGCCACGCTACTGTCTGTTCGGAGACACGGTCAACACCGCCTCCAGGATGGAGAGCAACGGTGTAGTGAGTATCGGCCAATCGGATTCACATAAAAAACCTCCCGGGGAAATGAGTATGAGCCAATCAGACTGTAGCAAACCCCCCCGGAGAGTTTGAGCCAATCAGATTGAAACAAACCTGGAGCCCTCGCTGGCTCAATGTGCTGAATAATAAACCTCGTGTGTCTTGGGGTTGATTACGGCAATAGCTCGAGCAATTTCTAGAGGGTGCCTAATAAACTTTTACAGTTTAATAAAACACCACTTCCCGTGGTTGCTATTGGCTGAAACATAAAATTAAAAAAAACAACAACTTTGTTAAACACATTTTTAAAGCTAATTTCCACAGTCATATTATTCACAACAAATCATTTTCAACAAAATATGCCCCCGAAAAACACTCACTTTAGTTATTAATTTCCTCTACAGCTGACTTCACACTAGCGGCCTTTATATTTAAACTAATAACACTTAAAAGAAACAGGCAGCACACACACACAGCTGGCCAGCTCCAATATATTAACCTGTTTGTTTTCCGACCGACCGTGTGTCCACACAGGGTATGCAGATCCACATCAGCCAGACCACCAAGGACCACCTGGAACACGAGCCCTACATCATCGAGGAGAGGGGCAAGATATTCGTGAAGGTAACGGTCACGGCCCGCCGGTTCGAGTCCCGCCGCAGAGGGACGTCTGTAGGGTCTGTAACATGTGACTATCTCTCAGGTAAACATCCATCATCTTGGAGACTCTGTTGTATCAAATCCAGTAGGCCGGTTACACTAGAAAGATCGCCGATTATTTTCTCAGCACATTTTTTATGTGCTCATCCCCCCCCCACACACACACCCCCACCCCCCCCTATGCATCAATACACATCATGATTGATGCATTTAATGTGCAATTCTGTCAGCCTCTTAATACGAACGTTTGAAGCGTTGAAATCCAATTTGAGATTTCTGAGAAAGCATCGCGTGTAAGATGATCAATGACATGTGCGTGAAAATAACGACTTATGATATAAACGTTTGACGAAACTCACTAACTGATGGACAGACGACTTTAGACTTTTAATCAGAGTCGCTTTGTGCCGAATGTGAAGTACTTTTCCCTCAACATAGAAATTAGTTGAGCACACGTGTTGATACTTGCAATAGTGCTGAATGAGTTTACATTGTATATAATAATATTAATGTATGGTATTAATATTGCACTTTTAACATAAGATAAGATAAGACTTTAATCCTGAAGGAAATTGCAATGCCAGCGGCTCGAGGTAAAGCCGGTGTTGAGACCAAGGAAATAGTCTATGTTGAGTGCACTCAAAGTGTCAAGTCAGGTCAATTGTATTTAATCACAGTTACAGTCTCAGAGGGCTTCGCAGGCCACACAATTAGGCCACGCCCCTAACCCCAGCCGCGCAAAGGGCAAGACAAACCTCCCTTGATTATCAGGAAGAAATTGTGGGGCTCCAGTGCTCCATATAGTGTGTGTGTGTGTGTGTGTGTGTGTGTGTGTGTGGGTGTGTGTGTGTGTGTGGGGGGGGAGGGTATGACACCTCATCCGGTACCGGTGTGCAGCACCCGCCTGGGAGGTGATGCACGGCAGCCGGTATGCGCCAAAAAACGCTCACCACACACCGGCTCTCCCAGCGGGGAGGTGAGCGATAAAACTGTCCAATTAGGACACCAGAGGATGATTAGGAGGCTGCGTTGGCACGGGAGCCGGGTTGGGAACTTGGCCATGGGCCCACCGGGGGGGTCAGCAGCACCCCAACGCTTGCAACAAGTTCAACGGGACGGGCGTCGGGATCTCGGTTTAACGTCTCACCCGGAAGACGGACGCATTCATTCCCTTTATATGCTATTTTATAACAATAGCACTTGTGATGTCCGCCATTGCAGGCCAATATGCTGTTGGAGTTCACTCACAACAGCATGGTTACATATAAAATGCTAGCGGCGAAAAGCGCTAGCATGCTGACGCGGCTACCTCAATAGGATTTCTTTACATTTACGCACTTGTTGTGTCTTCGCAGGGTAAAGGCTACATGAAGACCTACTGGCTGAAAGGGAAGAAGGACCTCTCCTTCAAGACCCCGGCGGAGCTGCGCTACAGCAGCGAGCAGAAGGACTCGGAGGACCGCAGTTCCAACGGGTGGGTGGTCCGCCGGCCGCGACCCGCATTCACCAGAATAGAGAATGGCCGCCTCTTACCGGAGGGCCTCTCCGCCATTATATGTGTTTTATTAAAGTATCGTCCGTGGCCCTGCGGTCGTCATCTACAGAGACGGGCCTTTTAAAAATGTGTATATATTTGTGTGTGTGTGTGTGTGTGAAAGCTCTTGAGGTTTCAAAGGCTGTTTGTGTGTGTGTGTGTGTGTGTGTGTGTGAGAGAGACAGACAGAGAGTGAGTGAGAGATAGGGTGTGAATAGAAAAGTATGCTGCAGTCATAGTGCAGTCAAGAGATCTACCGTCTCTCATTGCACCGCTTTCTACGAACCATTTGTGACATGCAACCTCCCCCCCCTCCACACACACACACACACACAGCTCCACCTGCACCGACGCCAAGCGCTCCACCTCCAACCTCCACATCCCCACGGAGGAGCAGGCGGAGGGCAAGCCCACGCCCAGCGACCTGCCGCTGGAGACCATGCCCCCGCCAGAGGGCGCCAGCGAGCCCCCCACCATATCCGTGGAGCCGCAGGAGCGGGAAAAGAAAAAGACTAAGAACAGCAAGATGAGCCGGCTGGAGGTGCCGCCGGCCAACGCCCCGCCGGAGCCGGCGCCGGCCGCCGACGGGCCGGAGAACCCCGCCGGGCCGGCGCTCAACAACAAGAGGAACAGCTTTAGGCAGCAGTACGTCAAGCTGCCCGCCAGCCTGCCCATGCGCAGCACCGCCTGCTCCATACTGTGAGACGACGACGACGACGACGACGACGACGACGCCGGCCTCTCACACACACACACACACAGACGGCCGCTGGACCCTTGAACCCTGGCCGCTGAACCATTTCCGCGCGCGTGCGGGTTCAGCGTCCACATCACATCACATCACATCAACCCCCGTCGTCCAGTTCATCTTCTTCTTCCTTGGTTGAAGAAAAACGTGGATACAAGATATAATAAGATATACTATGTAGGATGTAATAACTGCATGCGTTTGGAGTTTGGCGTTACCCATAATGCCACACACAACACAACGGCATGTTGCATCGAGTGCAGTGAGCCATTTTCAAACGGCCCTTTACAAGAATACCATTTCACAATATACCCATTAGTGACATCACAAGTGGGGGAGTGTCCACCCAGAAGTGCCGTATGACACCAGGCTAAACGGTGGACCTACGTGGTG
>JAOPJI010000008.1:7482733-7493254 GCA_027122695.1 Merluccius productus | reverse complement strand
AACTAGGGACCCTTTAATGGCTGTGGTGAACTAGGGGCCCTTTAACGGCTGTGGTGGTGAACTAGGGGCCCTTTAACGACTGTGGTGGTGAACTAGGGGCCCTTTAACAGCTGTGGTGGTGAACTAGGGACCCTTTAATGGCTGTGGTGAACTAGGGGCCCTTTAACGGCTGTGGTGGTGAACTAGGGGCCCTTTAACAACTGTGGTGGTGAAGGTCCCAGGTGAGACTTACGGGCTATCTTCTCCTCCTGGGACAGCTGGCCCCAGGGGCCCTTCTCCTTCTGCTTGAGGGCCTTGTCCTCCACGCTCAGGGCCTCCCTGAAGGGCCGGTCCGGCAGCGGGCTGACCCGCCGGTCCCAGTACTGCGGACGGGACATGTCCACCGGCCCGGACACCTCTGTCCAAAATAACCACGTTATTATTTTGTTTATTCGCCATGTAGAAAAAGTCCCTGTGTTGTTGGATATCGTATGTTGTTGGCGGCCACCGAGGATGTATAACCAAGTTTTAGCTTTTCACTGAAGTCGAAATGGATTAGTGAATAAATAAGTCAATAAATGAATACATAAATACAACAATAAATAAATACACAATGAATTATTTTGTTGTTGTGTCGTCTACGAATCTGGGCCACGGTGTTTATTCAGGCCAACAGCGCCATCTGGTGGAATATAACACACCAACACTAAGTGTATATAGTGTATATATTATATAACTATTTATATTATGACTTGGTGCAGCCATGTCTACTAGTGGCCGTTACTATAACACTGGCCGTGTTATAGTGTATTATATAGTTATGTTATGTTAAGTTATGTTATGTTATAGTGGTGTCTACTCGTACCGCCGCTGGACGGCCTGGAGCTGGCGGCGGTCAGAGCAGCCGCCGGCCGCCGGGCCAGGAGCCCCCCTACACGGGATGCGGTCAGCCGGAACATCTGCCATGGAGGAGGAGGAGCACATGAAGACAAGGAGGAGGAGGAGGAGGAGGAGGAGGAGCACATGAAGACAAGGAGGAGGAGGAGGAGGAGCACATGAAGACAAGGAGGAGGAGGAGGAGGAGGAGCACATGAAGACAAGGAGTATAAAAGGTCAGGGTTAGCTTCTCCTGTCGCTAATGCTAAAACCGTTATAAAGAGAAATACACCCAGGATGTATTACCAAGTTTTAGCTTTTCACCGACGTCGAAATAAATTAGTGAATAAATAAGTCAATAAATGAATACATAAATACAAAAATAAATAAATACACAATTAATTATTTTGGCGGTATTATTTTGCTTACACACCTGTAGGGCTTATTATGATCAATTAACTGATTTATTGGTTATCTTAATGACTTTCACCTGTTTAGGAATTGATTATTAATTGTGTTAGTTGTGTTGGCTACTGTAATTATATATATATATATATATATACACTATGTTAAATGTTATATAGGGTGTGTGTTGTGGACTGAGGATGAGAGGTGTGTTATGTCACTTATAGTCTTCACTAGTTTAACAGTTTATTATCATGTTTATAGTTTGTTTTGTTATCATCTAAAAATAAGTGAGATGATTATTTTTTCTTCTTCTTCCGCTTTGGCAACACACACGCACACACACACAGACACACACAGACACACACAGACACACAGACACACACACACACACACACACACACACACACACACACACACACCTGAGTGGCTGGAATGCCACATTGGGGTGTGGAGCCAGAGGTTGGGCTGAGAGAGGGTGAATGTTGGAGATGGAGGAGGTTAAAGATGGAGGAGATTAAAGATGGAGGAAGTTAAAGATGGAGGAGGTTGAAGATGGAGGAGTTTGAAGATGGAGGAAGTTAAAGATGGAGGAAGTTAAAGATGGAGGAGGTTAAAGATGGAGGAGGTTGAAGATGGAGGAAGTTAAAGATTGAGGAAGTTAAAGATGGAGGAGGTTGAAGATGGAGGAGGTTGAAGATGGAGGAGGTTGAAGATGTTGGAAGTTAAAGATGGAGGAGGTTGAAGGTGGAGGAGTTTGAAGATGGAGGAAGTTAAAGATGGAGGAAGTTAAAGATGGAGGAGGTTAAAGATGGCGGAGGTTGAAAATGGAGGAGGTTGAAGATGTTGGAAGTTAAAGATGGAGGAGGTTAAAGATGGAGGAGGTTAAAGGTGGAGGAGGTTGAAAATGGAGGAGGTTGAAGATGTTGGAAGTTAAAGATGGAGGAAGTTAAAGATGGAGGAGGTTAAGGATGTAGGAGGTTAGAGATGGAGGAGGTTAGAGATGGAGGAGGTTGAAGATTGAGGAGGTTGAAGATGGAGGAGGTTGAAGTTGGAGGAGGTTGAAGGTGGGGGAAGTTGAAGATGGAGGAGGTTAAAGAAAGAGGAAGTTAAAAATGGAGGAGGTCAGAGATGGAGGAGGTTAGAGATGGAGGAGGTTAGAGATGGAGGAGGTTAGAGATGGAGAAGTAATTGATTTCATGAAGCAATAATGCTTTTGTATGCAAGCCTTCACAACAATGTCTGAATGCATGTGACTCCATACTCACTAGTTGCAGGTATTTGCACACCTGCCCAGTGTAGTGCTGTAGTGCTATCTCTGACATATGACAGCACATGATACACCTATGATCACACTTAACTAGATAGTTGACTTGTAAAGAATGAAGGAGAGGTCACGCGGCCTACTAGACCTGTTAACTGATGAGTCACGCGTCCGCTGCCACTTGGCCTATTGGCATGTCGAAGGTATTCTGCAAATGCAAACATATTGGCCTCCTAATCAGAGCAGACTGTCATGCAGAGTCAAGCTTTCCTCAGCAAGAAGTGAATTCTTCAGAGGTGTGGTGGCGGAAATAAACAGCCACACTTGGTACACAAACTGGTACACTATTGTTTCTACACTGGTAGTCATTTGTGCTCTGTGTCAATACCCCGCTTTTATTATGTTTTGATTTCACTCTATAGTGCTTATTAGGTGTTGATGTATTGATTTATGGGTTTGTTGATTATTATTTCATGATATCATTTTGATGCGTCAATCCACTGAGAAAATACGGAGCCCCTCTGGGGTCACATGGTAGATAAAAACAAAAAAAATGTGATGTGTAAATCCGTGCGAAGGGATTTGTAAACCGCGCCCTCGGATTCACAATCCGTGCCCTCGGATTTGGTTTGTTCTCCACAGCAGGGAATGGAGGGGACCATTCACACACACATGCATGTCTGGAGTGGACCATTCACACACACATGCATGTGTGTATGACTGGAGTGGACCATTCATACACACATGCATGTTTGTATGACTGGAGTGGACCATTCACACACACATTCATGCATTCCCCATGGAGCATGCTGACGGCGAACGCATATCTGATTCAGACCGACATCTAACATTTTTTTCCTCTCCTGTCTTTTAAGTATGAATGACTGAATGTAGTGTTTGTCTTTTCACATTTGACTGTACAGTTATGTTTGCTTTACAATCATGTCAGAGCCTTCTCATGTGCTTCTGCCTAATAGAGTTGCAGCATGACATAAAACAAGTCCAACCACCGTTTTCCAATGGTGTCTGTAAACTAATCAACCATTATTACATACACTCTGTCACACACATACAATTACCTCCATTCCTCCACTTCCTTAACTACGGATTAAACACGGATTTACAAATCTGTACGCACGGATTTACACCAGAGGGGTAAGAAAAATTCACAACACACAACAATTTGATGGGCATCTCCTTGTTACATTGTTAATGGGTGTCAAAATAATGAAATATATACCCACATATGACCCACACATGTTTCCAAACCTCTGCTCTGATCAAATACGTCAACATAAAGCACCACACTGTGGGACAAACCTCCCCCCCACACACACACAGCCTGACTGCTCTGCAATCAGTGGACTGTGTGCCTTCATCTGACCAGGGCATGGAGACAGCTGCCCTGCAGATTATCCTGATTATTGTGTGAGTGAAACCCAATAAAGCTGTGGCGCATCCATTTGAATGTGTGTGTGCGTGTGGGAGGGCAGCCCATTTTTTATATTTATTATATATATTATATTTGTGTATCTACGATTTACATGTTTTTTGGGGCATAATTTAGCCATTGCTAAATGTACCTTTGACCGAGTTAGACACTCAAATAGACTATTGTGAGTATTTCCCTGTAGGTACAGCGTCTAATATATTTCTTTCTTTCAACAACATGGACTGACACAAGACTTGCAGACCAGTGATGTATGACCAGGTGTGCTGCCTACCTGTCGTCGATTGCAAACCGAGCAGTGTGTTTTTTTAAGACAGACTGATGGACCCTGAAGGATGGCTGGACAGACAGAAAGCCACGGAGATAAGGATGGGGGGGGGGGGGGGCGCCTGTGTTCTCAATTGGTCATATTTAATATTCCCCAAAAGCATAACATTACTTTCAGGTGTCCTGTAACCGTGTGCAGACTGTCCTGATAGAAACGGCTGATAGTACATAGCACAGCTCTCAGGAGGAAGGCTTTGATAAGAAGCGTCCTTATCCAGAAGAAGGACGCTTACCTTCCTCATGAGAGCTGTGCTGAAGTCGATCCCTAGACGACAGCGTTGTGCCTGTTTCTACTGTATGTGGTTGGAGACAGCACAACCGCGACTCCACCCGCTTCTAGTCGGTTCCCTTTCAGCGGTTCTTCATCAAACCAAACCAGTCTGTCAGTATTTATCCAAATCAAACCAATAGCCCCCCCCTTTATCCAAATCAAACCGGTTTTCTTTATCTAAAACCAAACCAGTAGTTCTCATTCTTTATCTAAAACCAAACCAATGAGCCTTTTTCACCTAGCGGTGATCTTGGTTGTAAATGCTAGCTGGGTGTTAGCGCTAAGCCCAATCCCAATGTCCACACGCACGGACATGGAGGCGCGTTGCTGCGGGGCTCAGGGCGGTCCCACTGTCAAATTGTCAAGAACATGAGGGCTCGCCCGCAAACTGTTTGAGCCCTTTATTCATGCACTTTTTGTATGTCCGCATTTCTGCAGACTGTGCCAGAGGGAATTACCCACAGTTCATAGTGTTGTAATGTTAATTACCAGGGGAAGCCTGGAGGCGTCCAAAAACCGGTAAGCAAATGGGCTAATGGGAGCAACTAGGGTCTATCGGGTGCACTGGTATGCCTACATTTACAAAGAAACACTACATTAACAAGGATTTAAGATTGTACATGAAAAACACATGAAATCAGAGGAATGCAAGCGGTTATATTACAATCCTAGTTTATTCATCATTTCTTTACATTTTTGCTTAATCATGCTTAGTTACCCTCCAATTACACCACTTCCTTTTGGGCTCCTACCAAATGTATGTATTATTTTAATAGAGTTTAATTCCCTGATTCATATTAAAAACACACCCCATGTCCCCATCTTATTCCCAAGTCATTCTAGGCCCCTATTAATGGTGAAGGTTTTTTTTTAAATCTTCTGATGACCTCTGAACTACCCATTTGAATCACTTCCGGTTGGGCTAGAGCCACCAGACTGATCATCTTATAATATATCACATATAAGATGATCAATCTGGTAGTTCTAGCCCATTTGGAAGTGATTGTAATGGGTCTTATTCACATTCTCCAAAATGTTACAGGTTGAACTCTTAGCACCAACAACTTAACCTTACTCGTCATCAAGCCAGATGAGTTAATCGGACCAAACCAATGTGGTAGGGAGCCTCATCAGTTCCTTAAAATATAAATAGAGACGCACAAGGAGTAACATTTTACAGACATTTTGTCGCTACAGACTGCAAAGGAAACATTGTCTTGTGGCTTGTGACAGGTTAATGTTACAATTCAAGCTAGGCGTTAGCCACAAATTCTACAAGGCTGTCTCTAGAAGTGTCCCCAGTTAGCTTATTTGTGTCATATTAATGCAGAGAAAATGACTTCTACTTGAATTAATGGAGGAAATCCAGTGGTTAACAAGCAGCAAAACCCATCTCACAAAACTCATTGCAGTACCCAATGAGTTTTCATGAATTGCTGCATGTTTGTCTGCTTCTCTTTATGTGGTTGCAAGTATGCGAGGTGTATGGCATGGTCTGTGTCAGCCAAAAAAGTCTTGTGGTTTCTCTACAGAGCTGACACACAGGCCCAGGTGTGATTAGTTATTTTAACTCAGGTGTGACCAGCCACTCCCACACCCCCTTTAACACTATGGTGGGGAGGGGGTGGTTCTAAAGACGGGGGAGGAGCTACGACAGACTCAGATCTGATTGGTGGCAGAGGCACCGGTGGGTGGGTGTGGTCCGGCTAGTCACATAAACAAAACAAGTTTGACGGACTCGCGTGTCTGTCTGCAGGTTTGTCTCTCTGCAACCCTCACAGCACTGCAGGTCCCCTTCTTCAGCACTGGAAGAGAGAGGGAGGGAGAGAGACAGAGACGGAGAGTGAGAGAGAGCGAGAGAGAGTGTGTGTGTGTGTGCACGGACGAGTGTTCAGGAGGATTAGGTTTCTTCCAAGCGGGCTTTAAAAGAAGAAGTTTCCCCCCCAGCTACGCGCCCCTAGACCTCAACGCCATGTCCGGCGCGGCCACCAACATGCGGATCAAGCTGCCCTTGATCTGCATGATCCTGCAGGTCATCCTCATCATCCTCTTCGGCACGCTGGTGCAGTACAACAAAGACACGGACGCCAAGGGGTGGCACGCCGCCAACCGCTCCGACTACGAGAACGACTTCTACTACCGCTACCCAAGTGAGTGCATGCAGGGGAAAGGCCAAAGGTGACCTGGGAGGGTGTAGGTAGGAGGGTGTGGCGGGTCCAGAGGCCGTTGGACATTCCTGGAAGTGGTTTTCTTGTTAATTGTTTTTTTTTTTTTTACATTTTTCTTTCTTAGAAGCTCAAAGCAGTCCAAGTTCATTCACACATTTGTAACATGCTCCAACGGTGCCAGATACAAAAAGAGGAATTTTGCTGTTCAGTGTTCAGTTCCCACCGTGAACCATTAGTGTCTCTCCGTGGTCGGGAACGCGGTGCAGCACAGCAAAAGGCTCCAACTAGTTTCCTAATTGGACGCTGGCTTACCGAGGAGCCATTCTTCCTCATGATTAGATCACAAAGAAGTCTTCTGGTCTACTGATGTTTCACAACACTGAGCCAAAGTTTCCCCCGTAATGTGGTGCAGTCCTCGACTGATTTTTAGTTTCGTCCCCACAGTGAAATACAGGAGATGATTTAACAAACACCAATAGGATGATTTGATTTTTGCTGTTGACACCAGGAGCCCTCAGACGTCATGCAAACTGCATGAAGCGGAACAGGTTTATTAGAGACAGTCATTAACCAGCAGTGTGTCACATGAGCTATAGAGTGAAAATCCCTTCACAATTCAGAGCAAGTCAGCGCCTGTCCGGGTTGTTATGGGAAAGCGGCGGGACGCCACTGGGTTGGTCATAAGCAGAACTGCTCTGTCTGCAGGCTGGCGTCGACGGGCCTGTATGAGATAAGATTGTTATGACAGTGAGGGAGAAGATGCCCACGGCTCCTGTGTGCAATGGACGCATGTAAGGGAGTAACGCGCATAGCAGCCGCAGCCTAAGAAAATAAAGCCAAAGAAAATGTGTCCCTTCGTGGTTTTTCTGTTTGCCCAAGCAAGCGCTGAGCCAACAGATGTCTGTTGGCTCGCTCGCTCCCGCCCATCACAGTGAGCCCGGTGTGTGTCCCGGAGAGGATGGCAAGATGTGCATCTAGGTCACACACTGCCAACAGGGACCCCCCCCCGAAGTGCCAGTGGTCATCACCATGGCGACCGGTAGTCTCCGCACAATGCTATGTTGTGCAGCAGGTTTGGCAGAAGGACAGTGGGAAGAAGACCAAGCCGCTTGTGTGTTTGTGTCAACAGGGGAGGGAAGCGTGACGGTTAGGACCGTCCCCTGTTAGCGTGAAAAGGGTGTGGAAAAGACATAAGTCCTGAACGTTTCATATTTAAACAAAACTCTAGGTGTTGACAGTTTAATCTTAGATTTGGAGGAAATTGGCAGCACCCATTGAAAAATCCTAAAACCTATGATTCATCTTCTTCTGGAGAGTTATTGTGGCAGGGATAGTTGATCTTTTCCTCAGTATACTGGTTTTTAGTTGTTTAAATCCTTCGATAGCCTTTAATATAGCCGTGGTTCTGGACCGACCGTACCGGTCCTGCCAGCTGCTTACCTCCCCACCCCAGTGAGGAGCTGTCTGGCCCCAGTACAGACGCTGTGATGGGACCTAGTCTAGTCGCGGACCCCAAACCCTCTGAGGGTCATTTGTTACTTAGGTTTCGGGATCCTCATCAGATAACCAACATTACCACTAGAGAGAATTATCAATAGAGAACTTGTGTCAAAACACAGTGATGGGATCTGGTACTGCTTCATATTGTAGAAGACGCATAACAGACAAATATTTTCTGTAGTGTTTATGTTATGGGTCGTGTTTTATGCTGTACCGCGTTGATCTAAATCTGCTGTTTGTTGTGGTGTGTGTGTGTGTGTGTGTGTGTGTGTGTTTGCCAGGTTTCCAGGATGTGCACGTGATGATCTTCATCGGCTTCGGCTTCCTGATGACCTTCCTGCAGCGCTACGGCTTCAGCAGCGTGGGCTTCAACTTCCTCATCGCCGCCTTCTCGCTGCAGTGGGCCACGCTCATGCAGGGCTTCTTCCACGGCATGCACGACGGAAAGATCCAGATCGGCGTGGAGAGGTGTGTGTGTGTGTGTGTATGTGAGAGAGAGAGATGTCAAATAACCACTTTCCAATAAGCGGTGGATGTTATTTTATAGTATGAATCTTTGAATCTATGAATTTTTTAATCTATGAATGTGTTTAAGCCATAATTGATCAAATATGAGTAGAATGCATTCAATGTGGATGTTGCGCAAATTATGGGGAAAATCCTGAAGTTATCCTTTAAAATGTATCCCGACTGTATCCTAATGCCTATTCTACGTCATACAATACTACAGTAGTGTTACTGAGCTGTACATTGTAACCTGGGCCTTATGACCAAACCTGGTTCTGTCCCGATTCTGTCTGGTCCAGTATGATCAATGCAGACTTCTGCACGGGAGCGGTGCTGATCTCCTTCGGAGCGGTCCTGGGGAAGACCAGCCCGGTGCAGCTGCTGGTCATGGCCTTGTTTGAGGTCACCCTGTTCGCCATCAACGAGTACGTCTTACTCAGTCTGCTGGGGGTACGCAACCTTTTACATTTTATTCATTTTTTTCTCAACAATTATTTAACAGGATCTAAATAAACGGAAGCAATTATCTCTAAAACGGGCGTCTTAATGTAAGATTTGTCTGTTTTTAGAAGTACTATACTTCGGTCATGTGCGATGCGAAAGAACTCAATCCGACATGAAGTTACAAGTCACTCATTACAACCACTCAAGGAAAAGTCTCAAAGTATTTCATTTGGACTGTACTTAACTATTTAGCTGATATCGCACGTAGGCTTAAAGCTGCACTAGGTAGGACCTTTACCTGAAAATATCATTGTAACATTAATGTAGACTGTACAAAGTAATGCTTAAAGGAGAGTGACTTGATCACATTTAAGATCATGTCCTCAGTTTTTTTCAGCCTGCAATTTTACTTTACATTTCTATTTTAGGGGCCGAAGTATTACTGTCTTCAATACCCTACAGGTGGCGATATCGCCCCTTCTGTATGAGAACAATACAGGGTGGCATGCAAAATGTAGCGAGTAACGATCATTGTCAATTGAAATGTATTGGAGTAAAAAGTACATAATGTCTTTATAAATGTAGCCAAGTAGAAAGTGAAAGTTGCTAGTATTGTTAATACTCAGTTGAAGTTCAAAATATACTTAAGTACAGTAACAAAGTACACTTACTCAAGTAGTCATGCACCACTGGTAAAGTGTGAAATCCTCCCTCCCTGCTCTCCAGGCTAAAGACGCCGGCGGTTCCATGACCATCCACACGTTCGGGGCGTACTTCGGTCTCATGGTGACCCGGGTCCTGTACCGGCCCAACCTGGACAAGAGCAAGCACAGAAACAGCTCCGTCTACCATTCGGACTTGTTCGCCATGATCGGTAACGTTAGTTTTTTACGTGAAGTCCTTCATCGCGATGGAAAGTGCTCCACGGGGGTCCTGCGTTTAGAGGGAGGGGTCTTTTTGGGGGTCAGCATGTTGGCGTGCAATCACATGACATGTTCACAAGCAACCGAAGGGGCAAAGGCAGTTCTGGACAGAACTGGGAGTTTTTAAGTCTGCGTTAAGTCTTCTGTTACGCTTGTTGTAGTGAATAATGTTCACTTTCTAAATGTTGTTCTGTTCCAGGGGCATGATTTGATTAAAGTCTTCAAAGTAGTGATTCAAGGAGTTGACAAGTTCTTTGATAACCATAACATAATAAGAAGACTTGATCCTTTTCAATTGTCCAAATAGATTCAACATTACATAACAATTGGGGGGGGGGGGGGGGGGGGGGGGGGGGGGGGGGGGGGGGGGGGGCGGGGGGGCGGGGGGGCGGGGGGGGGGGGGGGGG
>JAOPJI010000008.1:7301814-7312698 GCA_027122695.1 Merluccius productus | reverse complement strand
GTGTGTGTGTGTGTGTGTGTGTGTGTGTGTGTGTGTGTGTGTGTGTGTGTGTGTGTGTGTGTGTGTGTGTGATGTATACAGTAGAGAAGTCTCATTTGGAAGCGGGAAAACACTGAAAAGTGTCTCACACACACTGTGCTCCCCACAGCATGGCAAAATTAACTGTAAAAAGGAAACTTGTTTTTTAAACGCAGGGACAAGACAGGCAAGCTGGCGCTGTCTCCCAAGCAGAAAGCCATCTTCTCCCGCTGGGTGCGGCCAGACGAGATCTGCAACAGCCCCACCATGATCCTGTCTGTGTCCAGCTTCAGCATCAAGCAGGTGGGCTGTGACTTTGTGAAGTGGTCTCGCTCCTGTCTAAAGAGATCTTGTTCCAGTGTTAAGTGATCTAGTTCCTGTTTTAAGTGAAGTAGTTCCTGTGTGACGTGATCCAGTTCCAATGTAAAGTGATCTAGTTCCTGTGTGAAGTGATCTAGTTCCTGTGTGAAGTGATCTAGTTCCTGTGTGAAGTGATCTTGTTCCAGTATTATGTGATCTTGTTCCAGTGTAAAGTGATCTTGTTCTCGTGTGCAGACTGTGGTGTCTGACTGTTCCTTTGTGGCGTCGTTGGCCATCAGCGCTGCCTACGAGAGGCGCTACAACAAGAAGCTCATCACCAGGTATCTCACTAAACCTGCTTTCAATTAGTCCTGTTTTATCTGCAGATTCGGTGTGTGCATTATATACATAATTGTTTTGTTGTTTCTTAACCTGTGTGTGTGCGTGTGCGTGCGTCCCAGCATCATCTATCCCCAGAACAGACGAGGCGAGCCTGAGTACAACCCCTGCGGGAAGTACATGGTCAAGCTCCACATCAACGGCGTTCCCCGGAAGGTAATCTAAACAATATCCTGAACGGCAAAGGAGGATTTTGTCGACTCATTTTGAGAATGACACCAAGTTATACATACGTGCATACATGAGCACCGTTGCTGAATCTCCATTGATAAGAAAGTGACTAAAACACTGGCTGTTTGCACTTTATTTAATATTTTCAAATGACTCTTGTATGTTACCCTTTTATTTATTTATTTCTTTGGTATCGGATTTTGATCATGTCAATGTAGGCACTTTTTGAGTACGTGATGCATTTGATGGAAACTATGCACATGTTAATAAAGCATGGATGAACGTCCTGTCAGGTGATCAGTCAGTACTTCCCATCACATGATCAACTGGTTTTTCCTATCAGGTGATCATCGATGACTTCCTGCCGGTGGACCGTAATGGGGAGCTGCTCTGTTCCTACTCCAGCAACAGGAGCGAGCTGTGGGTGTCCCTCATCGAGAAGGCCTACATGAAGGTGATGGGAGGCTACGACTTTCCAGGGTCCAACTCGGTAAGCGGGCCATCTCTCTCTTACACGTATTGTATTAGTTTTTTTTGCAATTGGGGGGGGGGGGGTGCCAACCATATACCTTGTAGAAACTCGGGTTCCATTCCAGCCTGCGGTCCTGTGTTGCACGCAACACTCCCTCTCTTTTTAGTTTCAGCCCACTTCCCTGCCCTACTATTTAGTAATTTAGCCATTTATCTAAAGCAACTTACAATGACATTTAATTAAACAATGACATTGGGATTCATTAAACACATTGGGATACGACCCAAAATCTCTTGGCTGGTAGTCAAACACCCTAACTACTACAGTGTAATTAGTGTGTACCTGGCAATCATCTTCTGTGTTCTTGCAGAACATTGATCTGCACGCGCTCACTGGCTGGATCCCGGAGCGCATCGCCATGCACTCGGACAATCACTCGTTCATCAAGGATGACACCTTCCGCATGCTCTACTCCAGGTGAGTAAAGACGCGTCGTCATCATCTGTTGAATGATGATCTGTGTATCTCAATGCCTTTCTTTTCTTCATTTATCTTCATTTGTTTGTTTGCATTTATTTTTTTCTTTATCTTAATCTCCTTTTCTTTTTCTTTATCTCTCTGCTTCTTTATCGCCTTTCTTTCTTTATGGCTCCTTTTCCTCTTTCGCTACCTCGCCCAGGTTTCACAGGGGCGATGTCCTCATCACCACGGCAACAGGAGTGATGACAGAGGAGGAGGGAGAGCGGTGGGGGCTGGTGCCCACGCACGCCTACGCCGTCCTCGACATCCGAGACCACAAGGTTAGCATATGCTAGGCTAATGAGTGTGACCACTTCAAATGCCACCCTCCCACCAGAAACGTTTATATTTCATACATTTAAACCTGCGCTATGCAAGTGTTCCCATTATCAACCTCTAGTGGCGTGAGTTGTAGCTGCAGTTTTAGCTATATCATGTTCACACGACCAGAATAAAACTAATTATAGAGAACAATTCCCTGGATGAATTGTCTCCTGGACAGGTGTTTTATTCTAAACTTTCTAGTTCTGATATTTTTTCATGGAGCAAATGGCTGCAGTAGAAGTTACATAGTGCTGGTTTAATGTATAATAATACATCTACAAATCATTTTTTTATATTTGGTAAACCTGGTTGGGATTCTGGCTGTGATCCTGGTTGTGATTGTGCAGGGGAGGCGTTTCCTCCAGCTGAAGAACCCGTGGAGCCACCTGAGATGGAAAGGGCGCTTCAGCGAGCGTGACGAGAAGAACTGGACCCCAGAGCTCCTCAAGTACCTCAACTTTGACCCCAAGACTGCCCAGAAGTTTGACAACGGTATGAAGGAGATGTTTTATCTATATATCAATGTATTTTCTGTATTCTTTTTAAATAAAATGTTTATCTTTTTTAAATTCCTATTACTCTCCTGTGGGTGTTGTTGGTTGTTTGCTGTGTGTGTGTGTGTGTGTTTGTGTGTGCTTGTGTGTGTGATTGCCCAGGTGTCTTTTGGATTGCGTGGGAGGACCTTTGCCAGTACTTTGATGTCATCTACCTGAGCTGGAGCCCTGCCCTGTTCAGGGAATCTTCCTGCATTCACAGGTAACTCATGACTACCACTCCCTTTTTCTCTCTCTCTCTCTCTCTCTCTCTCTTTATCTGTTTCTTTTTTTAATACCCAAAGAAGGCCCTGCTGATGCGTGTGTCTGTTCTGTGCGTGCCGTATTGCAGCAGCTGGGATGGGAGACAGGGTCCGATGAAGGATGCGTACAGCCTGGCTAACAACCCCCAGTACAGACTAGAGGTGCAGTGTCCAGCAGGCGGCGCTGCCGTCTGGGTTCTGCTCACCAGGCACATTACTGACAAGGTACTGCCTAAACGCCCCGATATACGTTTGTACTTAGAACATCATCGAAATTGGCGTGTTCTTACAGACAAAATGGCGGGTTTGCGACAGCAATGTGTGCAGGGTGCTGCTCTTTATCTATAACAATTATTTTAACACATCTTACAGGAAAACAAAATCCTAAAACAACTAATTTTGGATTAAAAAGTGATGTAGTGAGTACTGCTATATATAAACCTTGATTTGAATGCACAAAATTTTAGATGTAAATATGGACTCAATACAGGCCAAACACGTTCTGTTGCATGCATTACAGGTTACTGGCAGTTTTGGGTTAACGTCAATCAAACATTCTGGCTACACCCCCCTCCCCCCCAATCAACAATCACTACCGTCACTTGTTGTAGTGAAAGCCTGAACAGCAAAATCAGCCCCAAATGAAAAAAAAAAAGTGTCTGCCAGAAGTGGCCCAGAAGGCATTTTTAAGATGTTGATAGTGGGCGGGGCGGGTCTAGCTCAAACAGGGTGTTCCCTTTTACATTACTTTTCCATGTCCAATTTTTTTTTTCCTTTGTCCAGGATGACTTTGCACAAAACCGAGAATTCATCACCCTCGTTGTCTACAAAACCGATGGAAGGAAAGTGTATTACCCAGGTAGGTGTTGTTGGCTGGCAGCCAACAGAATGAGTTCTCACAGCTCCCTACAAGGCACCCTTTTGTTTTACGACGTGTTCTGTTCCGCTCTTTTCTCGCCTCGACATGGTACACTTCACATTTGACCTTTCAACTCGTTACTCGTGGGGTCAGGGGGAGGGATCCGTCAATCAAGTGTGAGTGAGTGAGTGTCGATCAATCCTTGGTGGATCCCGAGATGATCAGGTCACACTGATGGATAATCCTTACGAACCCCTTATTTCCTGTCGACCTAAAAATAGCTCGGCTTTTTCTGGACGACTGTGTGACTCGGAGTGCAACCCGTTCAATTGTTGAGCACGTCACAGAACACGGAGGACTGCGCTCCGATTGGTCGGTGTCTGGGTGCTGACTCACTCACTCACTCGAGCGTGAAGAACTCGATGCTGGTTATCGCGCCGCACTGCCGGGTGGCTTCTGACGCCATGCAGCTGGGGTTTTCAAAGATGGGAGATCAAAAATAATCTTTTTACGACAATCATGAAACGCGGTGACATGCGTCTAGCACAACAGTCTAGCACATTGTGTCTGTTGGTTTCAATTCAGCGGCCAAAGGGATGAAGGAGTTCCCAGTCCTCTCCGCGAGGCTATCCTCTTGCCACAACTGTGTTGTGTGCAATCGCTCTATTAAATAAGAACCGTTGCACTGCTGCAATCGAGCACTTTTATGTACAGTACATTGAGTCAAAGCGAGCAGCTAATGCAATTGTTTAGTCAAATCAAATGTATTTATAAAGTCGTGTGTCTGTGCGTCTTGTACTCTGTCAACGAAAGTCTATTCCTATGTTTTTATCCTGTGGCCCTGTATGTACAAACACACGTGAGCTGCCTGTGAAAGAGAGTAGACACCCGCCTCCCCCCACCACCTCCTCCTGGTTCTCTGAATAAAAGGGATGTTTTGTCTCCGTTGTGCCCACCAGGGGTGAAATTCCTGCGGGGGACTTGTCCCTACCAATGTTCATAGAGAGATAATTTTTCCCCCTGAATATTTCAGTGTGACATCCAGCGATCTGACTTTGCGGATGAAGTTACGGTGCAGTCGCTGCTCTTTCTCAGTACATTTGCTCACTATTTCGCTCCTTTACTGCCCACCACAGCGGACCCGCCTCCCTACATCGACGGTATCCGCATCAACAGCCCCCACTACCTGACCAAGATCAAGCTGACGGGGGCCGCCAGCCACACGTTCACGCTGGTGGTGTCCCAGTACGAGAAGCAGAACACCATCAACTACACACTCCGGGTGAGAGGGGGGCGCACACCCACAGCGATGCGCTCATTCACGCTTTGTTCTTCTCCCACACGTTTCAAATCAAACGTGTACATTTAAAAAGTCACGATTCGATTCAGCATTTGTGTCTTTTAAATCCGGCAGTACAATAGTCACCGTTTAGATCTATAGGGGAAAGGCCTGAAGGACGGAGACACATAGTAATGTACTTGGTTGATGAAGACTTTGATGATGAAATTGTCTTCGAATATCACTTGGATCCCTTGCGTTGTTTGCGCTGTGGTTAGATTGGGAGAGTAGTCTCACAAATCAGACTTTGGATTAATATCTAAAGTCTGATGGCTGACGAGCGAGGGGCCTTTCACTTTCTTTCGTTTCATATTTGTTTTGTCCAGTCATATTGCTGTTGACCAATCATGTTCCTGGAAGGAGATCTATTAGCAAGTAATTGGCTATTAACAGTGAACACAAACTTACGGACCAGTAATGACTGTATTGAATCGCTATAAACATCATTGACTCACTACCCGTGTTGCTTTCCCCACCAGGTGTACTCCGGCTGCAAGTTCTCCTTCACCAAGATCCCGACACCCTTTACCCATACCAAGAGGGTAGGCTCGGTTTTTACCGTCAAATACAGTGTCATACATTCGCTTAGTCGCAGTCCGCCTCCTACTGCTGTTCATTTGCACTAAGGCTTGTCAATCAAAAGAGGGCTTGATGGCAAATTGGTGGGCCGGGCGGACACCCAAAACAAAAGGCTTAAAATAACTGTTGCGGTGTGGAGTTGTCCAGGAGTTTTCCTGTTCTTTGGTTTTGGGTTTCATTCCCAGTTGACCCCGCCCACCCACCAACCGCCCAATCAACGAATATAACCCCCACGCCTTGTTAACGAAGACTCAAATAGTCATGCCTGCCGCTTTATCTCCACACTGCACATCTCCAAAGTATCTGACATTTCGAAAAATGGATTGTGAAGGCAGAGGAGTCACTCCACCCTCTAGTGACATCACAGTGTAGTGTGATGTCACTAGAGGGTGATCTATCCATCACACGATCCATCACACTTCAGCAACAACATGACGTGTGATTCAACTGATGTTGACTTCCAGGTGACAGGCCAGTGGAAGGGGGCGAGCGCGGGGGGCTGTGGGAACTACAAGGACTCGTACAAACACAACCCCATCTACCAGTTCAGCCTGGAGCGATCTGGACCGCTCCTCACCGAGCTCCGCGGCCACAGGTGCCACAGACACATACACACACATACACTTTTTCTTTGCATTTGAACAAGAGTAGTCTCACAAATCAGACTTTAGATTAATATCTAAAGTCTGGGTGAACGTGGCGTTTCACCGTATTTCGCTTCATATTTGTTTCGACCAATCATGTTGCTGGATGAGGGGATCTATTGGCATGTAATTGGTGTGCTAATAGATCACACATGTACCACCAAGTCACACAACACAACACACACACACACTCACTCAGCTGTAGCACTGAATCCCACAACACACAGACACACACACACCTGCATCACCAGTGTGACTAATGCAAATATGAAGTCATTGATGCAGCCCCCCTTCCCTCCCCTCCCTCCAGACAGTACAGCGTAGGTTTTGAGGTGGTCACCGTGTCTGTGGTGGGCGACCCCGGCCCTTCAGGCTTCCAGAAGAGGGCCAGTGGAGACTACAGGTACAGATACACTCACACGTCCACTCTGAACAGCAGTGGCGGTCATGTCTCATTGGGTGATCTGTCGCTCTGCAGTTCTTGAGGCATGGGTTCTTCCTACACACAGCTGTAGGATGGACGTCTGTCTTTTTGCTATATATATATATTGTAGCCCGTGACATAACATGTGTCTTTGAATACATGGTACAAAATTGTATTATTTTGCCTTTGTAGAGAATTACAGATCTCACCAATTTGTTATTCGTATTATTGTACTCTATGCCACGCTCTCTTCTCTCTCTCACTCGCTTATTTATTATTGTACTCTATGCCTCTCTCTCTCTCTTCTCTCTCTCACTCGCTCATTTCTTATTGTACTCTATGCCTCTCTCTCTTCTCTCCCTGTAGGTGTGGGTTCTGCTACTTGGAGCTGGACCACGTTCCAGCTGGCGTCTACAATGTCATCCCCACCACCTTCCTGCCCAAACAGGAAGGACCCTTCTTCCTGGACTTTGGCAGCGCCACGCCCCTCAAGGTCTCCCACCTCCAATGAGGAGGAGGAGGAGGACGGAGGAAGATGAAGATGTAGAGAAAAAAACCGAGAGAGAGATATGATTAGGACAGAACACAGACAGAGAGCATTATAGATATCCCTAAAGCCATAGCTTGGATGTCGTGTCAAGGAACTTAGTTTATTGCCAAAGCCAGCCACAGTGTGGACTGTTGGCACCGGTCCTCTCCTCTCGACAAATACTTGTGTGGACTTTGGGGCTGAGGTTTACATAGGGCAGCCCGGGGGGGGGGGTTTGTCTGGGTCTGGAGGCTCTGATCCAGACTGCAGGGGAACCAGCCAAGACTTGTAACACGGCTGGAAAACCATCCTCTAGTAAAACAACATGCAATCATCTGATCCGAGGACCTCAGAAACCATGAAAACACACACGCACACACACAGACACACACACCATAGGTTTGGGCTTTTGTTTGTTTCTCTGCTGATATTGAAATACTACAGATTAAATGATTCTGCAGACTTTACATTTACAGGTACTGCTTCAGTTCTCGGGGAAATGATTATTGTAATTTATTGATTGGCAATAATGATTGTAATGTATTGATTGCAAAGCAAAGACTCTTGACTGTGCCAAACAAAGATAAGGGTGAAAATAGTGTTTTTTAATTTGCACTAAAGAAACTGCATTTCAAACATAACCTGACCAATCAGATTAAATTAATTGGAGACAGTAAGACACTACAGCATTACTGTCTGCAGCGACATGCCATTTTGGTTTCCTTAGCACCAAATCAATTTCCCCATCGGACAAAATCAAAGCTAGCTAAAGAGACAGTGAGCGTATTTGTCCACCATTAATTTGTGCCACAGCAGCGCATGCTTACAAACATTTGAACAGGGTTTTGCTTGGTAAACTGTGAGTAAAATACTGATATTCACCAAATATCATATGCTGTTTGACTGTTGATTGGACAGACTTTGGAACAGGGTACAGGAAACGGACCTCATGTAAGGCCCACGTCGGCCTGCGCACATTGTCCGCACCCCCTTCTTGCTTGGACTGAAATAGCGATAGGGATTCTGGGAGTTGAAGTCCTGGCAAAGTTAAAGGGCCCCTATTTTGGCACCAGGTGTGATGTTGATTAGCCATAGATCACTACCGGTCGGCCGGTGGGTTGACCTATCCATCATACGTCTGTGGGGGATACACTCCCACTTTTGATGTCACTCATCTTGTAATGGCTCACCAACGTCACACCTGGTGGTAAAATCGGGGCCCTTTACATTACAACTGCACTCCTGCACGTATTATTTCTGGTTTCTCACATCTGAATTGTTTCAAGCCAAATGTCAACATGGCCTGTTTTAGTACTGTAGTATGAATGAAATAAAGCATGAATAAAGGGACATAGGGAAAGGTCAAATAGGCGTCAGCGAATGAATTTACGATGCTGTGTTAACTCTCAGGTGTATGTACTCATCATTTCATCGGTAATGTTTAACATAACGCGAATCTGGTGTGTGGGTGAGAGGCCTGGAAATGTACCTGCAGGTTGCAGATGTTATGGTCATCTTGTGAGCTTGGAGGTGGTGAGGGACTGTATTGCCAACCTGTTACTTTTAGTTCCTACCTACCTATGCACTTATTTTACATTAATCCTGTCGTATTATTGAATGAACTGTCAACTGTAACCGACATAAACTTTAAAGGAAGTGATTTGGTCTGTTGTTTTTACTGTTGACTTGATAGCTTATGGGAAAAAATAGGTCAATGTTTTCATCCAAAAAGTTGATGACGAGGGATAACGTTTATTGAACTGTAATTAACAAAGTCAATCCCTCAATAGAAAGGCTTGGGGAAAAAATAGCTAAATAAATAAAAAATGTTCTGGATTTTCTTGTTCCATCCTTTTTTTGATTTTCCCATTCGCCATCTTTTTCTCTCCCTTTTTCTCGTTTTTCATATTCTCCATATTTTAATCTCTTACCGGTCTCATTCTTTTCTCGCTTTTTCATCGTCCTCTCCCATCTTTTTGTCTCTCATTTTCCTCAGCCTCTCCCTCTGGGTTTTTCAGATGCTGTTTGGTCCCATTTCATTGGCTCAGGAAACAACATGAGTGGCACGTTGTACTCACTTTCCATTGAACCTTTGTTACCAAAAAAAAAATAAGGATTGGTTGTAATATCAAATATGTTTCATGACTTTTTTTACAAACAAACAAAGACATTGAAAAATAGGAACACATTCTGTTACTTAGGTCATCTGCAAGAGTGAATTGGGGGCAAAAGCCAGTTATAGCAGAGCTACTGGGAGAGCTAATTATAGTTATTATATTATATGATATAGTATATTATATATAACTATATAATATATATAGTATATTATATAGTTATATTGTTTACTTGAACGAGATAAGTCGGCTAAAAGGAACATGTTTTCCAACAGACCTACGCACCATACTGCCTCCTGAACGGCAGTATGGCTGCACTTCCCCACCAGGCCACCAGGGGGCGCAGTGGGACAGTGGCAGCCGCACGTCATCAGCCAGTATAAACACATGGAAGAGGAGGCAGTAGTGTAGACCAGCGCGCTGCTTACATTTAAAGGTGCACTGTTTAACTGTGTTTAGTGCCATCCAGCGGTGAGGTCGCAGATAACAACCAACCCCCCCCCCAATATCCCCAATCTCTTTCTAACCTAAACAACAACAACAACAAAAAACAGTTTCAAACGCCATAAACTGCTGTAGATATGTGTGATTATTTTAATACACCACCAGTGGTGTATTGGTTTCAGTTTTCATGTCGGGACGTCCGTGGCAGGCGCACATTATTATAAAACGTATTGTGCAACAACGATATGCAACGGCGAAGGCTTTACTTCTCTACAGCCGTTTGTCCGTTCTGGGCTACTGTAGAAACATGGCGGGGCAACATGGAGGCCTCCGTCGAAGGCGACCCGCTCCCCATGTAGATATAAACGGCTCATTCTAAGGTAACGAGAAGAACACAACGATTATTAATTTCATGGGATTATACATCAATTAAAACATACTTATGAATATTAGATTTAATTCCTGCCAAGTCCGTTCTGCTAGATGCCACTCAATTATGCCCACTGGACCTTTAAAATGTAATTGGTTTTTATTTAATATACTTTAAAGTAATAATCTCGAGGATTTGAATGTCTGTTTAGTAACCACCACCAAGAGGTAACACAATGGTGATTGAGCATATGGCCCCCTGATGAAAGTCCAGTATTGCAGTATTATGAATGTTACAAACTGGGTGTCGGTGGCAAAACACCTGCAATTATCGCCATAGTTGTCGCCAAAGATAACTAAATGGAAATAATAATAATTCATTGCATTTATATAGCGCTTTTCAAGACACCCAAAGCGCTTTACATAGTGTGTGTGTGGGGATATGACACCTCATCCGCTACCAGTGTGTAGCGAGAACACTCACCACACACTGGCTCAGCGGAGAGCTGAGGAATGAAACTATCCAATTAGAGACCAGGGGATGATTAGGTGGCCATGATGGTACAAGAGCCAGGTTGGGAATT
>JAOPJI010000008.1:7281245-7293253 GCA_027122695.1 Merluccius productus | reverse complement strand
GATTGCTTTTAAATAAAGTTGTGCGCAGTTATACGGTAAATACGATTATTAAAAGTGTTCATGTCTCCTTCCTGGTCAAGAACCGCTTGGTCCATGCCGTTAATCGTCGGCCCGCATTAACGCGGCGGCGGGGGGGGCGGCGCCCGGCGGCGGGGGGGCGCGGGGGGCGCGGGGGCCCGGGGGGGGGGGCCCGCCGCGCGGGCCCACACACGCCCGGGCCCCAGAAATGTTATTGGCCGAGTTAGCCTCGTGAGACCATCCCGATGATAAATTATAAAATGATAGGACCAATCATTGTTCTAATCAGTTTCCCTACAATTTTGGGATTTACACTCTACATCAATGTGAGCATTATGTGCTGGTGCACACTGGTGCCACTCCTGCTCCCCCCCCCCCCCCTACTAAATGAGTCTGGACCAGCCTCTGGAAGTGCCTCCCAAGCCTTTGTGCACTGGATCAACTTCTGGATCAAAGAAAATTGTTGGGTGTTGTTGGGTGTATTTTTATTTCTAGTATTTCCTTGTTTTTTCCCCTTTAGGGACGATCTTAATAGGATTCCCTACACCACCATGTGCATTAAAGAGTCGTTACGGCTTTACCCCCCTGTTCCCGGAATTGGTCGGAAACTTACCAAGACCATGAACTTCTTCGATGGCAGGAGTGTGCCTGAAGGTATTTGGAAACACATTATTGATTTAGTGATTGCTAATTACGTATGTGTTTGCTCATGCATAGCTTGAAAACACACATCCTGTGGGAATGGCATGTTTCAGTTGTTAGTAGTTACTTGGTCTCACAAATCAGACTTTAGATTAATATCCAAGGTATGATGGCCGACAAGCTCAAATCTGAGTGAACGGGGTGTTTCACTTTCTTTTGCTTCATATTTGTTTCCACCAATCATTTTGCTGGAGGATCTGTAAGTGGGTAATTGGAGAGTTACTCAGACAGCAGTCGTGAACTGTAGAAAAGTGTATGTAAAGGTTTCAAATCAACACCGTGTAGACTATCCACTGTAGAAATACACTTCTGAAAGCTTCATGAGGGACCGATAAGATTAGACAAGGCAAGGCAACTGTATTTAAATAGCGCATTTCACGAGGCAGACTCAAAGTGCTTCGCATAAAAACATGTCATACAATAAAATGAAATAAGAAAGTGAAAGAAGAAAAGAATAAAGGACAATTACAAAAAGTTATAAAAGAATAAAGATATAAAAACTGCAGTAAAGTGCAATATAGTTAAGATTTAGCAGAAGGCTAGTTCAAGTGAACATAAACGTTTTTAGTCTTGATTTAAAAGTAGTCAGAGCTGGGGCAAGTCTTCAATCCTCAGGAAGTTTTTTCCAGCTATTTTTTGCATAGTAACTAAATCCCGCTTTCCCATGTTTTGTATTGACTGGGAACCATTAACAGGTCAGGTCCCAGGTGATCCTAGCGGTCTAGGAGGCGCTCAGTGATCAATTTCAGTGATATACTTTGCCCCTAAGCCATGTAGTGGTTTATAGGTGACCAGTAGTATCTTGAAGTCAATTCTCTGACATACGGGGAGCAAATGCAAGGATTTAAGGATTAGTGTAATGTGTTCACATTTTGCATTGGTAGCAATGGTAATCAATATTATTATTTCCCATGATTAGCCCTAGCAGGAGCATGTACAGGTTGAATAAAGATGGCCCTAGGATTGAACCTTGGGGGACTCCAAACGTCACGTTAGTTACTCTTCATTCATTTTGGTCCGAACTCAGCTACCTCACGTGTTTAAAAATAGGCTTCAAGTCCAACTGGTTAGAGCATTGGTTAAAGGTTGCTTGCTTCAGTATTTAGATATTTGATACCCGTGTGAGCCAAACCTCCCCCACCCCATCCAATAGACGCCCATTCAAAATCAAACCCCACCTTAGGCTCATTGTAAACACACGTCCCTGCTGCTCATGACTCATTGTCCTTCTAATGAATGTGTCGCCCTTCATTTTTCGTATTGAGCGGGGACGTGTGTTTACAGAAATGGGTCTAACATGGAGTTTGATGTAGACTGGGCTTCTGTTGGATTCTATTCTACTGGAGGTCGCCAATATTAGCGAACAAAAAAAGTGCCCCCATGCGCACAACTACAAAAACGTCCCATGCGAAGAACGGATGCACTCACTGTATTGTAATTGTAACGGCATGTTCGTTAATTCACTGAAATCTTCTCTTTCTTTCTAGGTAGCTATGTTGGAGTCGGTGTCTATTCTCATCATAGGAATGGTACGGTCTGGGAGAACCCTCTTGTAAGTGGACAGAGAGTGGTGCTGCTTATGGCTAAGGTTCCTTGTCTAGATGTGTGTATGTCGGTATGACTTCGGATCGAATTGGGGCGGTGCAATCTCTTCACTCCAATCGATATGGAACTGGTTTAACATTATTATATATGGTCCATTTCAGTAGGGGTTTGAAGGTTTCCCAGAACTGTAATAATCTTGACAAATCCAAAAGACTTTTGACGATTTAGACTTCGATCGGAGAAAAACAGTAGGCGTAGTTAAGATTGTGTCTTCAGTCATGTGACAGCAATCTGGTCTTAGCATTTCAAGGGCGGCTGCAGTTGGACTACTTTCATTCAAATGTTCATTCAAATCATCGCCTGCGACGAGTGCCCTTAATCTTCAGAAGTGTCCAAACATCCGCATGCAAGGGCTGTAATTATGGCCTTGCGCAGTTCACGCACGGTGACTGAGTTACATTTTACGGTCTCTAAAAGCATCACAGGCAATCATGTGACCACACCCCCTAACCCTAATCCCTCCTGCATGAACAAAGGTTTCCAAATAAATAATATGAACTATTAAAAGCTTAAAAATAGGCCTAGTTTCGTGACTAATGGTGTGTCTCAATTCACATACTTCTGTTAGTACACTTCCATGTAGTACACTTTGTTGCACACGGTGTACTTACTTGCGTAGTGCGCACATTTTGAGGTATTGTCTCAAATCGAGACATGGCCATTGCGCACTCATGGGAAATGGTGAGAGGTGTCCAGCGGTCCACACTCAAATGTTTTACTGTTACGAGTACACCATCCGGGGACTTGTAGTGCACTGCATTTTGCCGGTCAGTGTGAATGCATTTATGCACAAAAAATAGCGTAAGTGTAAGTATGGAAGTTAGCAAATTGAGACATAGCATGTTTTATAGTTTCATAGCATGTTTTATTGTGTTATTTCTCTGACTTTCAGCTATGTATTTTGTTTACACCTCTCAAAGGTCTTTGACCCGCTGCGCTTCCTGCCAGAGAACATTTCCAAGAGGCCCCCTCATACCTTTTTGCCCTTCTCTGCTGGACCCAGGTTTGTCCCCACAAAGCACTGTGTGATTCAAGCAGTGGTTTGTTCTAAAAAAGCACTGTGCACTTTTACCCCTGGCCTAGTTTTCAACAGCGTTCGGATAGCTACTGATTTACCAGGGCCCTGTTTCAATTAACAAGTTAGGATATGTTTAATTTTAAACCAGAACTTTGACTCAAGCGAGTGTTTCTCTGGACTGTTGGGATTTTCGGTTTCAGAACAGCTGATTTCAACCTCGAGGAACGAGTTCACCCCCATGAAAATGTGATTGATCAGGGAATGCCCAAGCTGTCATTGCTATTTCAGTGCTTTTATTGGTTAAAGCCTGGTCACTAGTCACCAGGGAAAAGTCTCTGTGAAACTAGTTGAAGCTATCAAGTGTTCGCCAGTTTTTTTTGTAATTGGTTATAAAAATAACAGTGTATTAAAATAGTATATTTATCTCTTTATTTTGAAGACAGGTGAAGCTCTAGTTTAATATACAGCTTACTGTAGGGAAATAATACAACTTTTTGCCCCCTTTGTTTAAGCTTTATGTGCTATAGAAAAATAGCAAAAACAACAAAATGATTGGCTGAGCTACATGTGACTGTAGCTTAAGGTTGTGTCCGTGTTTGTGTACTCAGATACTCCCTTTTCAGGGCTTTTACACAAGCCACAAACAGCTGTTTCTATGCGCCTCCCCCCCTCCTAATAGGCTAATCGCCTATTAGGCCTACTACGAGGAGAAAAAACAATACACCTTGGAATAGCCTACAATAGTTTTGGATATGACCATATAATGTTGTTCGTTGCCATTATCTAACACCCAATGAGATGATAGAAAGAAGCTAACCTGCTTTACAGGTTTGCGCCATAATGCATATAAAGTACATCTGGTCCTACACTGTCTGGGCAGAAATGACACCACACACTTCTTTTCAATCAATATTCCCTATCAGACTCATGTTTTGATGCAGCAGTTACTTATTTGTTATTTTGTTCAATGGTTATTTCTTTGGTTACAGTATTCGTGTGTTACTTTACATCCAAATATAATAAAAGGACCAATCTGCACCCGCTAACGTTACCACTTGTATCAACTATGAACATGATCCATCATCTCCTACAGGAACTGCATTGGTCAGAACTTTGCCATGAATGAGATGAAGGTGGTGATAGCTCAGACGTTGAGGAGGTACGAGCTGATGGCGGACCCCGATAGACCTCCCAAGATAGCCGCCCGACTGGTGCTTTGCTCTCTCAACGGCATTTATATTAAGATTAAACCACTGTAACCAGGGGCACCTGAGTCTGTCATCTTACATCCATGGATTACATCTACCTTAAAGGTACCATAAAATGAATGTTAGCTAAAGTAACTTTAAAATTTGTCCTATTATGCACCCGTTTTGTATTCCAAACATTGTTTCTTTTGCATCGAAATATAATTTATTTTAATTTCCTCTAACTGAATAGTTTTTGTGATGCAGTTACCGTGTCTGCGCTCGCAGGCTTACATCTCCCATCAAAACACATCGCACCTATGGCGTTTTTCCATACACGTGCTGGCTTAGGGATTTGCATCTCCATTAAATCAGGACTTCCCGCTTCCATGTGTCATTAACTAACAATGTGCCATTAATGTGAATTCCAGTAACACTAATAATCATAATGTTTTTACTCAGCAGTGGATTAAAACAGCAATCTCAGTTTTTATCGTTTAACTTTCACATGTAAATGTTGTGATTTGTCAATATGGATGAAACTTAAAATATGCAACCACATTAAATTACTTTTAATATGTTTGTATCCATTTAATTGCAAGATCGGCTCATTCAGTTGTATTGGTCAAGAATGTGTTTGAAACATTTCAAAGCATACCACACGATAAAAAACATTGTCGTCAAGTGACTTCTCATTCACATCACTTCATTTTCTCCTAATAATTACAAGGTTGTGCGCTTCTACACCGAGTCCAATGTAAAAAACCAGTCGACATTCATTTTTGTAAAAATTTATAGTCAGTCTTAGGATAACAAAACGTGCATGTCCCGTAGGCGACATGAAGGGAAAGGTTGTGTACAATGTTCTTACTAAGTAAACAAGCGACGGACACAGTTTGTTTTCAGATTTCATGGCTCCTGACTGTAGCTGTCCAAGTATGAAACCCTACAGCCTGTGTGTCTAGTTAGATAACCATTTACCACAACTCGAGAGCCCGGATGATGTTGAAACAAGTCTGCATTCTCATGATTGTCTGATTCACCATTTCAGTCGCTTCACCATTGTGGCATGGTTAATCATGTTGTTACAAAGATGTGCATGTTGTCCCACAAATATCTGGGACTTCTAGACCAGAGGTTATCAGGAGAGGTGCCAACAGTACTCACGTCATGACACCGATCCAAGTGGTACCCAAGAAAGAAACGAACTTCCTCAGAATGTAGTCGGACGAAACGATGACCTCGTTATTCACCAAGACCTTGAACCCTTTGATGCCCAAATATCAAGACACCCATCTTTTGTTCCTCACAGTAAAACGTCTTGTATAAAAGTTTCCCTCCCACCCTCGGCCAGCTAACGGTTTCAAAATACTTTAAGAAATAAGGATAAAAAGAACTTAAATGACAAAACAACAACCTACACTCAAACAGTAGAATTCGGCCAGGGACCATTTTCTGAAACGCCAAACCAAGACCGTGTGGATCGACGCGCAGCTCTCCGCTAACAAGACCCCCCCCACCCCCACGCGTGTCCCGTGATCCACCATCGAACAGAGTCCTGTGGGACGGGACCCGACGTATCTGTGGAATGCCTGTCGAATAGTTCTGGCGGTGAAAACAACTATAAAAAGATAAAACAAAACAAAGCTTTGTATAAAATAAAAAAAACACCTTCCACGACAGTCTGGGAAGTGAGGGCCTCCATATCCCGAGGGGCCGCGGCCCCCTGTGTGTGTGTGTGTGTGTGTGTGTGTGTGTGGAAGAAAGCATCAGATGAGGAGGGAGGGGGTGGGCTTCTTGCCTGGCCACGCCTCCTTGGCGTACTTCTTCTTGCGTGGTTCGTTGTGGCCCTCGGGGAGGTAGGGCCCCGTGACGGGGACGGGGATGAGGGTAACGGGGGGCTGGTGGGCCCCTGGGGCCAGGTCCACCTCCGGGGCCGGGTTGGGGAAGGGCAGGGGGAGTCCACCCAGGATGGCGGCCCCCCCAGGGGCGCCACCGCCGGGCTGGTTTTCGTGGCTGGTCGGGGGGAGGTCTCCATAGAGACCGCTGCTGAGGCTGTAGCCGTGGAGACGCCTGGAGGCCAGCTCCTCAAGCCCCAGAGTGTTTTGGCCCTCCGATCTCCGCTTCTAAGATGATGTGGGGAAGGGAAAGAGCAGAGCTTTAGCCAGTCTTCAATATCTTCAGACTAGTTTCACTACATCCTCCTGAAGAGGAGCCGTGCACGCCGATCAAACAGTAAAATATATGAAAAGCATGTATGACCGTATGACACACAATGTGCATGTGAGGTGGTTGGTCAAAAATATATATACAGTTGCAGCACTACACACTGGTTTCATGGGAATGACAACACATTAACACAAATGGTTTTCCCAGAATTCATTTGGGCCTTAATGGGTACCTCTATGGGGACTAAGGGGCACCTTGATGGGGACTAAAGGGTGCCTTGATGGGGACTAAAGGGTGCCTTGATGAGGACTAAGAGGTTCCTTGGTGGTTCACTTACCTTGATGGGAACCACGGCAGTCTGAATCATGTTCCTGAACCGACCCACAGAGGGATCCACGTCCTCTGCAATGACATCATACAGTACATCATTGTTTAGTTTGCCGCAGTCTTTTCTTAAACTACGTCTGATTCTCCCATTACCTTCTTGGTAATGGTCTTTGTTAGTCTCCATTCGGACACACTTTATAACCTTCTGTCCAGTGTGAAAATCGACAAGTCCGACGAAGCTGTTGTCACGATGCCAAAGAAATCGGCAATGTGGACGCACTTTAAACCAACTGGTGGTAATAATTAGCCTTGTGAGACCACCTCGATCTAGCAAGTTCACATTCTGCTTCTCTCTGCAGATCGGTCTGGCCTCCTTTTCCAAACTTTTTAAAATGCTAGGACAATAGTGCCAATCAGCGCTCAGGGGAGTGAGTTTCAGTTCATGATGAACAAGGAGCAAGGGGGTCGGGGTCTAGATTTATAAATGTCAATATACATTCACAACAACAGATGGCGCCGTTTTACAATTAGACTTCACTTCGATGCATCCTTGGTTTTTGACCAGAAGAAGGTTCCTTTACTTCATACAAAAGGGACTCCACAAACCCCTACAGGAGCACGAACCCCTACAGGAGTACGAACCCCTACAGGAGTACGCCCCACATGGAATTATGCACTTCTTAACAGCAGTTCTCTCATCATGTTTTATTTGATAGGCTAGGCCTACTTGAATTGACAATAGGCTACGTAATCACGTTAACAACAATGTTAACAGACATTTCTGCGCAATTTTAGAAGTACAACCACACATTTCATTTTTTTAAACTTAAAATATCTAATCAGAAACAAATTGTATTGCTTAAATTAACCAGCAGATGTTTTTCTTTGCCGTCAGCCATTCTCAGCACCGTGTTACTGGTACAGACTAGGGATGCACCGATACGTTACAGATACTTTTATTTGTGTACTTGCCGATACCGAGTACCAATACTGATACTTTCTAGATTTGGTCTCTATGAAAGAAGTGCAATTAATTTGAAGGCAGTTTTTATTTCCTCCTCTGAAGATTATGTCAAGCCTTTAGTAAGGCTATACAAAATGAACAGAAGGCTATTCCAAGCCAAAGATAAACAGAGCTTTCTGGTTTGAACAAAAAAGCCTTCAAAGACAAAATGCCATCACATTAGACAAAATGTAAATATAACCAGATAAAGCGAATAACAACAAAAAGGGGTTCAATGACGGCGGTAGTCACAGGCTTCGCCCACGTGGTCCAGCGCGGTGCCCGTGAGGTTTTTTAAGCCTTTGATCGTCGAATCTTTGTCCAAAACCAAACAAAATACATCTCCGGCCCCGGGTTCCTCCCGGAGCTACGCCTGTCTGAGAGTCGCGTTTGCAATCAATCAGAACCAGGGGTCCGCCCCTCTTTCTGCGGTTGGGGCATCGCAGGCCTTTCGCGGGCCTTCGTCCCCCTAAGTACAGACGTCCGTAAGGGACTCGGTTGAAGTGAAGCGACACCCCGCCAGGCGCGGTCGCCGCCTTCTCCCCCCCCCCCGTCTCCTCACTATGTCAGGCTACTGACATAGTGGTATCGGTGCGTGGTATCGGCAATTAAAATACAAATCCGAATACGAGTATTTTAATTTTAATTGTTTTTTAAATTAAAGTATCGGCCCGATACCCGATACTGGTATCGGTATCGGTGCATCCCTAATGAGTAGGTCTCAGTGGCTTTGTGAATAACTTTAAAGAAATAACTCCTACGTAAAATGTTTTAGCGCGAGTTAGGAGCACTCCTAGCGGTAAGATAAAATGCTTTGTTAATACGGCCCCTGAACTCTAGCAGCAATGACTTTCTCCCAGTCCCCGGTGTGGCCGTCCGTGTTAAACCCCGGAACTGGAGCACATTTCCAACCGGAAAATGTGCTCCAACCGGAGCTGAAGCAAAAACCCGGAACCAAAAGACTTCCAAACAACGGACAAAGCTCCTCTCATGGGCACAATTTCTTCTGCTGCATCTCCGATCTCTCTTTCTTCGTCCCCCATCTTTTCTTTCTTTTCTTCGTTTACGTTACCTGCCTGGCTAGCGAGCTGTACCCAGCATGCTGTTCGGCAGTGTAACGCGTAATGTGTGTGTATAATATAACATGTGTGTGGGTGTGTATAATGTGTGTATAATATAACATGTGTGTGTATAAAATAATGTGTGTGTATAATGTGTGTGTGTATAATATAATGTTTGTGTGTATAATATAGCTCCATGGTGGTAGAGCGGCAGCCCTGCATGCCCACCCACCCCCAGAGAGCCCTGGTGCTGAAGACCGGAGTCCAGTTCACCGTCAAACTACGGTACCTCCTCCTTGACCCCCCCCCTTCCCTTTCCTCCTCCTCCTCCACCCGCCCCCGGTCCCCCCCCTCCTTCTCTTCCTCTTCCTCCCCCTAACCCTAACCCTGACTGAACCAGCCCTAACAGAACCCATCCTAACGTCTTAGAACTGCTCCTGACAGGTTAGAACCATTCCTAACAGGTTATAATTGCTTCTTCAGGTTTCTGGTCAAACTGCAGGAATTCAACTACCAACTCAAAGTCAAGGCCTTCTTTGACAAGTAAGCTCCTAGTCAAGAAGTTGATTTAAATGTATTTTGGTCATATTTAGATGTGCTAACCGCTAATGCTACGCCCTCTACTACCCCTGCAGAAACGTGGCAGAGAAGAAAGGGTACGTGACTTTTAAAAACACTTCCTCATGTTCAGGTGGTCAAATACGTTACCCGTATAAACAATACATACATGCATACACACATATCTATATCTATACATTTACATACATGCATTATTGCTGATTGGTTGATTGGTTAAACAGCTTCAGGAAGTTTAACATCCTGGGGACGAACACGAAGGTGATGAACATGGAGGAGTCCAACGGCAGTCTGGCTGCAGAGTTCAGACACCTGGTGAGATACACCACTACATGCTCAGCTAATGTTAGCCCTAGATCAGATACACGCTACATGCTGAGCTAATGTTAGCCCTAGATCAGATACACCGCTGCATGCTGAGCTAATGTGAGCCCTAGATCAGATACACTGCTGCATGCTGAGCTAATGTGAGCCCTAGATCAGATACACCACTACATGCTAAGCTAATGTTAGCCCAAGATCAGCTACAACTGCAACATGTTTAGCTAATGTAAACCCAATTTCAGCTACACCTGCTACATGCTAGGCTAATGTTACTGCTAGATTAGCTACAGGTGTGTGTCGTGATGTTTACCTGCACCATGACTATGTCAGCGCTTTGAGTATCTTGAAAAAGCGCTATATACTGTAAATGCAATGAATTTATTTATTTACCTGGACTCTGACTCTGACCTATAGCAACTAAAGGAACAGAAGGTGGCTGGGAACCGGACCAACGAGGTAACATTGGTCCTCTGAACATGTTAAAACACACACCTCTGAACATGTTAAAACACACAAATCATGGTCACTATATATTTAGTGGTGTGTGTGTGTGTGTGTGTGTGTGTGTGTGTGTGTGTGTGTGTGTGTATGTGTGTGTGTGTGTGTGTGTGTGTGTGTGTGTGTGTAGGGTCCTCTGATTGTCACAGAGGAGCTCCACTCCATCAGCTTTGAGTCTGAGCTCCAGCTGAGCCTGTCTGGCCTCAAAATCACTCTGGAGGTGAGACACCTGCATGACATCACCGCTACCGCCATGTCTCTGTTTGTTTGTTTGTTGCGAGTTGGGTAGCGACTAGTCCATTCAATGACTCAGTTCCAGGGGTAAAGACTAGTCCATTCTATGACCCAGTTCCAGGGGTAAAGACTAGTCCATACTATGACCAATTTCCAGGGGTAAAGACTAGTCCATTCTATGACCCAGTTCCAGGGGTAAATACTAGTGCATTCTATGACCCATTTCCAGGGGTAAAGCCTGGTCCTAGCCTTTGCTACTATGTCCATGAATTTCACATGCATTTTTCATCGTAGCGCCTTGTTATGGGTCGAATCAATGGTGGAGTAATATCATAGTGATGAGGCATTTCTTATTTGACCACGGCTAGGTGTGCTGTGATGCTTATTTGATCACATTCTAAATGTCTTGATGACCAACCAGGTTGCTCGGGGAGAACTACCTGTGGTATAATTGTCTGTGTGTTGCCAGACCATGTCTCTCCCGGTGGTGGTCATCTCCAATGTGAGCCAGCTGCCCAGCGGCTGGGCTTCCATCCTCTGGTACAACATGCTCACCACCGAACCAAAGGTACTGAAATACTGACCAGACGTACTCTGAAATACCAACACTATACTTACCAAGAAGTACTCAGAAATACCAACACTATACTTACCAACAAAACCAACTCTAAGTGTTTCTACTTCCTGTAGAACCTGCGCTTCTTCCTGTCCCCACCCTCGGCCACCTGGGCCCAGTTGTCCGACGTCCTGAGCTGGCAGTTCTCCTCGGTCACTAAGAGAGGGCTAAACCAGGAGCAGCTCAACATGCTAGCTGACAAGCTACTGGGTCAGACGCTACACATGCTTAACATGCTAAACATGTGCTACAAGTGTGCTAAACATCCTACACACACTCAATATATGCTGTGGGTATAGTCTAATATAATATGGTATAATCTTGTATAATCTGGTGGGTATAATGTAATATCTGTTGAGTATAAACTAATATCTGGTATAATCTACTATCATCTGGTACAATCTAATATCTGGTGAGTATAATCTATTATGATCTGGTATAATCTGATAAAATCTAATATCTGGTGAGTATAATCTAATATAATCTGGTATAATCTAATATCTGGTGAGTATAATTTAATATAATCTGGTATAATCTAATATCATCTGCTGAGCATAATCTAATATAATCTGGTATAATCTAATATCATCTGGTGAGCATAATCTAATATAATCTGGTATAATCTAATATCATCTGGTGAGCATAATCTAATATAATCTGGTATAATCTA
>JAOPJI010000008.1:7270395-7281145 GCA_027122695.1 Merluccius productus | reverse complement strand
AAACGAATCCGAGTACTTTATTTTAATGAAGTATCGGCCCGATACCCGATACTGGTATCGGTATCGGTGCATCCCTAGTACAGACAAACTGATACGCGCACTATGCACACACATCGTGTGTGACGTAACGTAGGACGTAAAGTCCCGCCGTTTTTAGAGAGTCCCTCATACAAAAGACTTATTGATCTGGCTTCCTCATTCACTTCGTGGATTGGATCTTTAAGGCACAGAGCAAAACATGCGATGGTACAACAGTTACCAGGGTTGATGACGTCGTCCTCCTCGTTGAAGGTGACCCGGGAACTCCTCCTCTTCCTCTTGGACCGCTGGATCTCCAGGTTGCCCTCCTCGATGGTGAGCAGCGAGATGCGTTTGTTGTGCGCCGTGTTGAACTCTGTCAGATTCTACAGAGGGTCACACGCCACCACATGATACCATTTACTGGGGCTGAACGATAAAAAAGTAAAATAAATTTAAAAAGTCATATTGGGATTATTTGGACAGATATTGTGATTGTGATATGATTCACTTTTAATAGGAAGGCAATGATCATTTATGCATCACAATTTTCATTTTCACTGAAAAAACAATTAAAATCATGTGACATTTGTTGGGGTCTGTACCAAACACACATTTCATCTGGAGAAATAATGTGTATGCCAGGCTCTACCATTTACTCTTTTAGCAGACACTTTCATCCCAAGCGACTTACAGTGCATTTTAGATGAACGCCTTTAATGAGCGGGTAAGGGTTAGGGCATCTTGCTTACGGATGCCTACAGGTAGACTGCAGAAAACAAGGTTTGACCTGAGAACATTTCGGTTGAGTGACAAACAGGTCTAGACTAGACTATTGGGTCTAGTGGTTTGAGTTCTGGGTTCGAACCACAGTTGCCTGCAGTCGTCCTCGAGCAACATGGCCTATTCAGATACGTGTCATCAAGGAGCAGGTAGGGACCTGCTCCTTGATGACACGTATCTGAATTCACTGTAAGCCGCGTTGGATAAACGCATTTGCTAAATGACCAAATAGTAAATTGAAACATCACACAACATCACGTCCATTTAACCAAGTCTTTATGTAGCTCACCTCCAGCTCCGTCTCCTCCTCCGGTAGGCCCAGCAGACCCTTCAGCTCCTCGTCCTCCCCAGCCTTGCCATCCCCGGTGCCTGCTGCCCCCTGCGTCTGGGGCTTCTCCCTGATGGTGTAGGTCCGCGTGGACGCACCGAATGAGATGGTGGAGTCGATGGGCACCTGCTGCGGTTTGTGGGCCTCCAAGCGGATGTGGCCCAGGAACGTACCATGAGCTACAGAACAGAAATTATTAAATTAGTTTCTCAGTTTTTGTAATTCTTTACATTTACATGTAGTCGTTTAGAAGACAACTTTATCCAAAGCATTAGGATCATGTGTATATTAATTAATATTACAATTGTTATTACTGTCCGGTACTTTCTACAGATACATCTGTTATCCGGCTCTGTCAGCTAAATTCATCTAAAAACAAAAAAAAAGCATGGTCTCACTCCTGTAGACCTGTGATGGAAAGAAACATCCCGGTCTGTAAAGTAAAAGTACTGTCATGTTTTGTTAGGTTTTCTAACCCACGCACTGAGCAGGGGGTATTTGGACTCATTCTGTACACCTGTGTGTCAAGGTAAAAGATAAAAAGCGACAAATAATTAACCCTGCCATGCAGCACTGTTGTTGATGAAATACACCGCTTCTAGAGCGTCTTCATGTTTTAGACAAACAGTTGAATGAATGAATGAATGAATGAATGAATGAATGTGGTAGATGCTGAAGGCCGTCTTACTGCTGTTGAGGTCGATCAGGAAGACCCTCTTGAGGTGTTTGTGGTAGACTAGCACGGCGTGGCCTCGCGAGCACGACTGGTGGTCGATGGTGAAGTCACACCAGTCAGGGTTCCTCCCAAACATGTAGTACTTCTTCTCGTCTATGATCAGTTTCTGAAGGAAACGGCATGTTAAAATGTGCAAAGGACATAAAGGAAGCAAATTCGCTAATTAACGATCAACGTTTGCAACGTTGTGCCTCTGAGCCATAACTCAACAGTGTCAACTCCCACTGAGAAGCTTAAAATATCAGGGCCAATATTCCTGTTGCACCACGTTGTAACCGGGTAGCCAAAGTCATTCACAGTGAAACACGAATCGTTTTTCCCAGTGATGGCTACCCAGTTTGTATCTGGTGCGGGTCAATGCAGCTCACTTTCTGAAAACAGCCACTTTGAGTGAGTCATTACAAAATCAATGCAAGGCAGTACATCACATCACATCTACACACACACACACACACACACACACACACAACCACCATCATCGTCATCGTCATACAGTACTGCCGTCTTAGGGGTCGAGACCTCTCCCACCTCTATCAATTTGTCCCCCTTCATCACGTCCAGGTGAAGCCCTGGCGGAGGTTTTCCTGCCCTGTGGTGGTCGAGAAGAAGAAGAAGACAAAACCGTGGACACACGCGGTCAAGTACGAACACACATGACATGACATGACATGAAACAAGGTGGCGGTCGTGGTGATGGACATGTTACCATGTCAACAGGCGTGCCTGGCCTTGCTAACGGTCAAAACGTTAGCGGTTAGCTGGCTAACGTTTGGAGGTGGTGGGACCGGACATAAGAGCTTGATATGAGGGACACACACACACACACACATATCTCCACCAGCACCGGATAAAAAGCTAATGGCGTTATTATAAAACGCGGCTTGAAGTGAATGCGGGTGTGCGGGTCGCCTTGCTACGGCTAGCCTCGCTAGCCCCCGGAGCTACAAGGCCAACGTAACGCTCACATTCCCCCCCCGGCGCTGCGTGCACATGCGAGGCGGAGACGTGGCGCTCACGTCCGGGCGCACGACTCAACACGACACGGAGATTTGAAAAAGTGTGCATGTGTGTTTCTCACCATGACGGGCAATCAAAGGGAGGTGGAGGGATGTCTTTATTTGGTTTAGTCGCCATACTGGAGCCTCATCTTCGAAAAACAGAGCGCACGCTGGGTAAACGGCGCCCGGTGCATCTTGGGAGTTGTGGTTTTTACAGCGTGCTGCCGCCACTCTCACACACACACACACACACACACACACACACACGCCCACATCACTGTGGGTGGGTGTGGCCATACAAAGCGTTGTTGCAACACAAATTGTTGTTATAACTTATAACACTTGTAGTTTATCCATGTCTGCGATCTGGGCAAAAATGAATTAAACCCATCTGGTTTAATTCCCTCTCCCTCATCCTCGCCCAAAGCATTCCTGTGTGTAGTTCATAAACCCCAAACGTTATATAGGCTGCCACTGACACTACATGAAGACTCATAAAGTTATCCACATTTTCAGTAGAAAAAGCAGTTCACACCGACCTTTCGTGTATTTCTGCTTTGCAGGCCTATACATCCTATATACATCCACCACAGAGCGAGGCCACGGAAGCCTTTATAGGCCCTGTGTCAAAACCTCTCACAAACTTCCTCAATCTTTGTGGTTTTTGAGTGCCTTTAAGAGGGGTTCACGCTGCTGCTCAGTACTCAGTGGTTTCCAGACTCTGACAGCAGCAGGCACCATGTCGTGCCTTCCTCTGCAGAAGCTCATCTCCACCGTGGACGCCAGCCGTCTACCCATTCTCCTCAAGGTCTGCTCTGGCATCTACGTCCAAGGTGGGCGCTTTTCTCTTTTACCATTATCTCCTCTATCTGGTTTAGTCAGAAGAAACAGTGATTATAGTGATATAGATGATAGTTTCAGTAAAAGACAAATCGTAGTGGAAGTTGAGTCAAGTTCCATGATTATCATTGTTAATAATAGCAGCCATCTAAGTCAAAATGCTGGTTATTGCATAGGTTATTTGTTTTTATTCCATTTATCCAAGTGATACAAATAACAAGATTTCTATTATTTAATGCGTGTCTCAAGAAAGGAAAACAATGATTGTCATAACAATGCAGTGTGGTGTTCACCTCCACTCGCCCAGGGTCGATCTATGAGCTGTCAGGGAGTGAGGTATGCTTCTCCACGGGAGACCTGCTGAAGATTATTGGCATGGAGCTGGTCTCCGTCACCTGTGAAGACACCACCACCAATCTGAAAACCGACCTGCCACTAAATCATCAAGGTATAGTCTGCCATGGTTGCAATATCCCATTGTTTTCCTGATGTTTAACCCATACTATATTATAATAAGAGAAAGGCCTAAAAACTAAAACAACCATTATTCATTGACCATAATTAATCTTAATAATTATATTGCTACATTATAGCTTGGCCTTCTGTTTATACACTTAAAGTCCATGTAAAGCAAAAGCAGTGACAAGCCCCGCCATAAAATCCTGAATGCAAAAATGGTGAAAAACAGAAAAACGGTCTAACGCCACAATTCAACACTACAAGGTTCTACAGTGTTTTAACATGTTTTTTTTAGCAATGACTTTCTGTGTGTAACGTGTTTTAATGTGTTTAGAAACAAATCTCATAATTTGCTCATGGACTTAAAATTGTGTTATGGAATATGGATTACAGTTCCCAGTAATGGAAATAGTCCCAGGAATTAATAATCAATCAAAATGATTTCTATTTTATTCACATATTCATAATTTGTTCAAACTATTGAGCTCTTCCTTTCCTTCCTTCCGTTTTCAGGCTTGTTCAAGCAGGTCCCAGAAGGGAAGCGATACCAAACGCTGAAGGAAATGCTGTCAGGGAGTGTATTGGTGCCCTTCTCTTTCTACAGCCAGTGTGAGCTGACCCTGGACAACCTGTCAGTGGGTCCCGGCACGGTGATGGCGGCTGTCTCGGTGGACCCCGGCGGGAGCGGAGGGGAGGGGACGATGCGGTGCCAAATGAGCAGCGCCCATGGGGGCTCCATCGCGGTGGTCCTACCGCTCTGCTGCCAAGGGGAGTTCTACCAGTGCTTCTCCCTGCAGGACATCTGGTCCTCAGCCCAGCTGTGCAGCCAGCTCTTCTGCAGCATAGGGGCTGCCGACAAGGCCAAGCGACCTCTTAGCCTCTGCCCCGTGTACAACGTGATGGGCCACATGCACAGTGAGTGTCGACTGAAGGCGGAAGAGCCATAGTGATGTTGGGTTATGGGTTGTTATTATGGGGGTTTTGTGCGTTGTGGAGCTCACGTAACAAATACAATATTACAATTAATTATCGTAGTGTATAAAATGTAGATGGGCTATTGCACTATACACTATAAGTTTATAACCGATATAATCTAACATGTCTATCCGTCTACCATGATCGCCTCTCTTGCTCCTTCAACAGTGCGGAAGGGCACACTGAATTTCCCCTCCAGTCTAGACATGGACGTGGAGGATGTGACCAACCAGGACCACAAGCCCTTCATCACCCCGTATGGCCTGGACGAGCTCCTCACCCTGCCTGACGACACCTTCCCCATCATGGCCCAAATCCTGGAGACCCCAAAGGTGGAGCACCTGGTGTGCTCCGGCTGGGTGAAAGAGCTCCTCAGGGACCAGCAGCTGGTCCTGCACAGCAAGGGCTCTGTGACTATGGCTCTGTTCTCCAGCCCCCAGAAGAACAGGCAGTACTTCCTGGTGTCCGAGCACTATGGCGGCAGGTTTCGCAGGAAGCCCCGGGAGTTTCGGTCGGTGTTCGAGATGTACGTGGCAGCCATCCAGGCGCCGGGTCTCAGGGTGACCGTGGCGGGGCCCAGCCAGCAGACGGAGGAGGACGACAACGACGGCCTCCCCATGGGGGACGTGCTAGAGGTGGTGGGCTTCCGATCCGGAGGCCAGGAGGTGCAGCAGCTGAACCCCAACCAGATCGCTGACGCACTCATCTGTCGTTGCATCGAAGAGCTCAGCGATGGCGAGGAGATAGAGAACGTCTCTTCGCTGTCTCCTTCTACTTCTTCTGTGACTTTTCTGCTGCCTCTGAACTGGTATGGTTGTTTCAGGGAGGTGATGGCCAACAACAAGAAGTATAGGATCAAGGACTTGTGTCAGAAGTGCTCTCTGCCGCTGGACGTCAAGTTGGCGACCAAAGACAGCCACCTGGCGTCCGATCCTCTGTACGGGTACACCCTTCGCCTGGAGGGCGTTACGGTGGAGACCATCATCCAGGCCAGCTTCCCGTCCGCCCCCGAGCTCTGCTTCACCATCCCCACCCGCTGGCTCTCTATGGTCATCTATTTTACTGAGCATCGCCTGCCTTGGCCCAAAGGCGAGCCCCTCCTTGTTCAAGTGGATGCGGTTACCAAGGTGAAGGAGTCTTTCTACCTGGAGAACTGCAAGCTGATATACTCTCAGCGGGCGCCACCGCCGAGACCACCGAAGAACAATTTGACATTGGCCAGGAAATCGATGCAAAAACCTTTCAAACCAGAGCCTCCCGCCGACTGTAATCCAGCTCTGTCAGCGAATAGCAGCATCCAAGAGAAAGAGTTAAGCAAGCCAAGTATCGCCTGCAAACCAAAACCGGCTATTGATCTGCCCCAGGTAACCCTTAGCCCATAGTACTACATGTTTTAAATGTTTCTCATTTGTTGACCCAGCAGCCTACAGAGGGACGATTTAGCTCTACTCTGTTAAGTTGAAAGTCAAAGGTCACAAGTTTAAGTCAAGTGAATGTAAAATATTTGATTTGGAATGGAGTGGAGCAAAAGAGAGAAAAAAGAAACCTATTAAAAAAAGGTATTACACATAGATCAATGTTGTGCTATTTCTATGCACATATCAATATGTATACTTTCCAGGCAGGGTTTACCAGGATGTGATTAACCCATAAAGCATGACGCATATACGAAATGAAACCACCAGACAGATGCTTTCCATTACCGTTGTGTGTGACAAACAAGCAGATATTCAGACTTTTCCATGTTGTTGGGCAGGTACCAAGCAGGCAGGCCAAACCCTCTCCGACCACCTCCCACAAGTCCCCACCACTCGTCAAGCCACAAGGAAACACCTCCGAGAACGTCTATCAATCAAAGAAAGGTGCTTCTTTTTTTTCCCCTTTACACTCATGCACCGCTCATGAACCTCTTCTTAGCTATTCAGCTCTTTAATGGCTTGTCTGTAAGCAGTGTCTGTAAGCAGTGTGTAGTCAGGAATTGGATTTTGGATAGGCCCAGACAAAATTGGATGGACTGTGCCAGTCCCAGACCAATCATACATATACTTGTGTGTACGTGTGACCTTCACACGTACACACAAGGTCATTCACATGGATCACATGGTCTGTTCCTCAAAGTCTGCGGGTCAAGTCACCTGTGGGCAGGCGTGTTTACCGTAGTTACTTTCTTGAAACGTTAGCTTGCTAGTTTAGCACGCTAACTTGGCTCTCCAACCACAAACCACAGAATCCCGTTCCACTTGTTTTTTTGGCTAAACTAAATGTAAAGGTTGGAAATCCGCTCCGTGTTTTCTGGCTAAACTAAATGTAAAGGTTGGAAATCCGCTCCGTGTTTTCCGCCTCCATTGTTTCTAAACACAACAACGCAGAGTTTCCAAAGCGTTCCAATAGCGAAACATCTATAAAGGTTTTTAGTTTCCTGGTTTAAAATTAGATCACGTTTGATTGTATTGGATTTAGGATTCATGAGTTTTACCTCAAGCCTAGCAAGAACAAAGAGCCTGCAAATAACGGGTTGTTCCTCCATGAACAGGCATGTTATGTCACCTCATAAAGCTTTGGATTGGATGCTATAATACTAATATTCCTCCCAGTATGATGAGTTAGTCATATCTCCTAAAATACTCAAATTCCTTTTATATGAGAGACGACAATTGTGGGACCGAGAGGGGAGGCTTGAATATGTATATAAAATAAATAAATGAATAGGGAAATAATTAAAAACAAATGAACAATCAGGGAAATAAATATATATATATATATTGTATTCGAATATGCATTTCTGTGTATATTTATTTATTTTAAAATTAACTTGCACATTTATTTAATCATTGAGGCTTTTATTTCTACATTTAATTATTTAATTATTAAGTCATTTATTTATTCATTAATTTATTTTTTATGTTGGCAGTTTCGGTCCTCCATAAATATTAGGCCAGTTTACAAATAAATAATAAAATTAATACTACTTCTTGTGAATGTGAATAGTTGACTATTGGGCTGAATTCCTTCTCACATTTGTGTTGGCTTCCATCTATGACATTATTTAATACAGCATTGGTCACAATAGGGATGGAGGATGGAGGACCCCACTCCCAACCAGTGTGATGGTCCTTCAGAAATAATAATAATAATAATAATAATAATAATAATAATAATAGTGGATATCATATTTATATATAGACCTTTAAATAAATGTAACCTTTGACTTGACAAACAACTAAGTTCGTTTGTTGTTTTCAAAATGAGGGGTTTTGAGGAGGCTCAATGCTGCTCTAATTAGAGACAGGAGTCAGCAAAGAAAATATGGACAAAAAACATGTATTCGAGATCCTTATAACTGCTTCATATAAATGGGTCGAAATATAACTGACAGGCTTTTTGTGAGCCACTTATCTTACTTTTCAGGCAAAATAAATGTCACGGTTATGCGTTCCCACGTTTGCTTTATTTCACAATGCTCATGAACAGTTGCCTTTCTTCCGGCTCTTAAGTTCCTCTTAAACGACACCACAATACCCTAGACACTGAAATGTCTCAGCACATCTTCATGGGCTAAATTTGAAGCACTAACTAAATACTAAGAACCCATCAACCTTATACAGCTCTATGGTGATGCATGTTCATCATCCATGTCTTATCAGCAAATATCAGCTTCATTTGGTTTATTGTAAAATCCCCATGTAACTTAGCGGTCATCATTGTTCCGTTCCTGCATGTCACGCATGTTCATCATCCATGTATCATCAGGAAACAGCGTCATTTGGTTTATTCATAACTTCCCATTTTTTTAACCGATCGTCATTCTGTATGTTGTTGCATGTTTGTCATTCATGTCTTATCGATCATTGTTCTGTTCATGTTGTTACATGTCCTTTTGTAATGTACTGTACCATTCATACTTCAGTTATATAAATGTAATTAAAATATATACTTCCCCATCTGTCCAGCATCAACGTGTGAGGTCCAGTCCGACGACAGCGAACATGACTATGAATCACCCGATTTGCTGGATACCATCCAGAAAATGCACGAGTATGTTTTGTACTGAGGCCTTTGCTGAAATGTACTGAGAAGTCGCCCTGTCAGAAAATGCCAGCTTCCTGTCAAATTCCAATAAAGTATGTGTGTGCATCTGTTGCTCCTGAAACAAAACAAAGCCCTCTTTTGAACTATGAAAGTAATAAAAGATTAAATATATTGTTTTAAACCATTTAATTCCGGGAGGGGGGGGGGGGGGGCACAATTGGAACACATACAAGAAATTATTTTAAAACATTATAAAAACGTACAAAATGCTTTGTTTGTAGCACTAAAGTCGAACATCAAATGACCGCGAACAGGCAGTCATTAGTTGGGGCCCTGGTGCACCTGTGCTTTATTAAATGAAACCCCCAAGTGACACAGGATGTGACATGTTCTCACCGCCGCTACAGCCCATACACCACATAGCTACTGGGAGCACAAACAGTACAGACACTGCAATCTGCACACACACAGAAGGAATTGCTTTCACGTGCAGAAAGCAATTCCTTCTACGCAGACAATTTCTTCTACATGTCAACCCATTTACATCATCAGTATTTGTGCGAGTACCCTCTCGTCCGTCTAGATGGTATCGCTTCATGTGTGTAGCGAAGAAAAGGGTTTCAGGGGTACTGCAGGTTATTCATCTCCGTCTGTCGACTTGTAGTGATCCTCGTCGATCGTGGAGAATATGTGGCCTTCGTTGCTCAGGAACTCCACCGCTTGCCTGAGGACAGGACGTCGGTGAGAAGCAGTTCAAAATAAATTCAACACAAATATGTATACAGCTCCTAGCGGAAGTACGGCATGAAATGGAAACTATACATTTACCAAAATATTCTAAATGTTTTACTAGGAACTGATTGGCCTTAAGATACATTACAAAATATATTTGGGGATTTAGAAATACTTTTAAAAAATATATTTTAATAGGAATGCCATATCGGTTGATAACAGGGGTGATCAGGATTTTTGGGGCCGATCACCGATCGCTGGAAGCAGTTACGGCCGATACCGATCATGGGGTCTATTTGAAGCCTTTTATTTATTGTGTAGCATTATTTATTTAACTATTCTTAACATTGTATATTAAACAAGCAGTGAACCCAAAATGTTTTAAACCTGGTAATATGTCTTGTATTGTATACTCTTGGACGAGAACGTTTTTTTTAACACTTTATATAGACCACAGATCACACTATTTAGGACGAATATCGGCCAATAATCGGTGGCCGATCAAACTGGGCACCCCTAATATTCAACTCATGCTTCCTCCATACAACACTTAAAAACTAAAAAATAAAGTTTCACATGTCCGATGTGCTAAATGTCAGGCCGCGACAGCCCTATGTGGTGCAACGCCACTTCTTCTATTGAACCCTTCTATATACGTCAGTTAGGGATGCAAATTATCGAGTAATTCATTAATCGATAGTTGTTCCATCTTATCGATCGATGATCGATTAATTGATAAGCGGCAATTTTTCTGAGAACCTGAATTTCCCTACTGTATACATGACATAAAATGCTATCTTCCTTATGATATAAAGAAAAAATGCAAATCATATTCCTTAATCAAAGATTTAT
>JAOPJI010000008.1:7234651-7246222 GCA_027122695.1 Merluccius productus | reverse complement strand
TGTCAGATTATTAATTTGGTTAATTTTTTTTTTAATTTTGGTACCGCGCCTTACGACTTTTTCTTGTTTTCGATTTCTTTTTTTCGCCCCCCCCCCCCCACCCACAAACTCTTGTTTACAAGCCAAACCATCCAAGCTCACAGCGGGAGGTCCACACAAGCGGCTATAGCAGAGGTCCAAGGGGGCAATATGCTCGCTCCGCAACCCGCTGCTTTGTAAAGTGGTGAAGGGTTAGGCTGCGCATTTGCGTGATTGTGCGTGAGGTCTACTGCAGAGTCGGGTTAAAAAATGAAGGAAGAGCAGGTTTGTTTTTTAAAGACTACACAAGAGCGGTTTAATGAGGTCTGTAGGCCTACTTATCGCTTTACGAAACCGTACAAATTCTCAGATTGCATGCCGCCTAAGGACAAAATCTGAGCTCTGCGCTTCGCAAGAGAGGTCGCATTTCTCCAGTAAAACAATGGTAAGCTCTTGCGAAACGCCACTCTTGTTGTTATAATGCGAAGGGCACTTTAGCCCCGCTAACCCCCGAAAGAGGAAACTCCCTCCGTGACACACGAGGTCCAACAGAGATGTGCCTCTCGTGGAACTGGTTCTTGGGGCCCGCATGGCCCCTTTTAGGGGGAGGTTTGACTCTGGATCTGTGTGGGTCTGAGTCTGGTACTTCAACACGGGTCAAAAATAGCCACTGTTCGTTGGTTTGATTGTTTGAGGGGAAAAGACAGACTGGGAAATGCATCCTATGACTGGAGGGGGTATAGGAATGGCGAGAGGGGAGACCGGGGAGGTGGTGGTGTAGTGGGGGAGGGAGGGAGGGAGGGAGGGAGGGAGGTTGGTTGGTATTGGGGCACATGATCGAATGCCAATTAGGTCGGAAAGAACAACCGCATCAATATCTGCTGCTTCGACTTCCCGTCATGCAGCTGAAGGCTTATGAAAGTTTAAGCGACTCTGTTGTCATCAAGCGACACAGTTAACGACATATGCTCTCCAGATAGAGGAACAGAGAGCGAGAGAGAGAGAGAGGGGAGAGAGAGAGAGAGAAATATAGGGAAGGGAGTAAGAGACAGAGAGAGAGGGAGGGAGACTGATAAATAAGGGAGGGAAGGGAGACACCAGGGAACAATGTCAAATAGACCAAAAACAAGAGGCAGGGGGTTTACAGTAGGACATCAAATAGGACTATAAATTGTCCTCTTCTGTGCGTGTGTGTGTGTGCTTGTGTGTTTTCTGTCTTGTTTGTGTGTGTGTGTGCATGTCTGTCTGTTGTGTGTATGTGTGTCTGTGTGAGTGTAAGTGTTGTGGAAAGGAAAGTCCTGTGTCTGAGGGAATTTGAGATGGCGGTTGGCGTGACATAGATAGGCCCGCGTGCTCCTCCGACTCAGATCAGGCGTCATCATCACGGTCTGTTTCAACTCTCTAAACTAAAAGCACACGTAATAAAGAGCGTAGTAGTAGTCCGTCTCTCGTACCGAAAGGGCCCGGTTTGGTCCGACGTCTAACGTCACGCTTGCTAAATAAAGAGACGAATAGGGTTCGGCTCGGTGCGGCTCAACCCACTCTCTCTCTCTCCCTCTCTCTCTCTCTCTCTCTCTCTCTCTCTCTCTCTCTGCAATTTCTTGTCAGTCTTCTCTGTGCTGTCTATAAAGGCGCCAAAAGCCCACAGACTACGAGATAAATAGTGAGCTGAGTCACAATCACACGCGGCGTTATATAAAAGGCTTGTTATTCTATAAGTAGAAACATATTGAGGTGGTGTTTTCTCAGAGCAGAGGGCAGCGGACGCCCCGCCTGTCAGCTCTCATCTGCCAGTTTTGCGCCTTCTGTTATTCGGCTCCCGGGCGCGGAAATTATTCGCCCCGCGCCGGAGAGCAGCCGGAGAGGACGGCCGCTTTTTTAACGTACAGATTTTCATGCGATGCCTCGTTAGGCGCGGGGAAGAACCCCGATCGTAGACGGAGAGATGTACTGTCGGCTCTGAGCAGTGGACCGCAAAGGTTTCTCCATCTCTACTGTGTGTGTGTGTGTGTGTGTGTGTGTGCGTGTCTGTGTGTGTGGAGAGAAGATCACTGGCACACACCCAGACACACACACACACAGAGCTAATGAACACGCTGTAGAGGTCAGAGGTCGGACTCTCCGAAGGAATAGAAGAACTTCAAGGTTTTGTGTGTGCGCATGGACGAACGTGTCCACACACACACACACACACACACCTAGAAACCTGTGAACGTTGCCTGCATGATATCAGCAGAACACAGCTGTAAAGCCCGCGTTCAGGTTGAATTACACCATTAAAAACACACCTGTCTTCTACACCAGGCCAGCGCTCGCATTTATGGGTTCTGCAAAGGCGATCTGATGATGTGTCGTACAAATGAGCAAACACACAAACCTCAACTAGTCGATCACGAACTCACAAACTGGAAAACGCAGCAGGGAAGACGAAGCGGTAGTCAGGTTTACGTGGGGACTTCAACCTGTGTGGGCTCGAGAGACCGACGACGGCGTACCGACGACACCGTAGGACTCCACGCAGAAATCATCATCTGGCCTTAATGCAGCGTCGCCAGCCGGGCATAAGCTAATGCAGCGTCGCTAAGACAGCGTCAGCTAATGCAGCATGGCTAACGTAGCAGGCTTAACCTAGCAGCGCTAATGCAGCAGCGCTAAGACAGCGTAAGCTAATGCAGCATGGCTAACGTAGCAGGCGTAACCTAGCAGCGCTAATGCAGCAGCGCTAATGCAGCAGCATCGCTAACTACTCGAGCTATTCGCATATGATTTAAGGTGATTTCAGATGCGCGGAGGGCTTTCAGTTAGCTTGACATCGAGCGTTTATGGCGGTGTAGAAGTTTATGGCTCTTGCACTCCAAAACAAGTTTTTTCTCTTTGGTTAAGTGGTCTTGGAAGCCGGACTTGAGTAATACGGTTTGTTTTATGAGCACAACTGAATCACAGAGTCTTGGTGTTCTTCCAGTCAACAGGGAGCTGGCGCCTGTCCTTACTGGCTCGGTGCGCAGGGATATACAGATAGACACACCCCTCACACGCACACGCACACACACACACACACACAGGCACACACGCGCGTGCCGTGCGCGCACACCAACAAACACAGAACGTCTTCTTACACACACATTCACTCATGCCTATGCACACACACATTCTCAAATGTAACATCAAAAATCGATCAAATCTAGGCTTTCCCACATTCATTCATGCGCACACGCGCACACACACACACACACACACACTTAGGCCTACAAGTGCACATATACACACACACGCGCGCGCGCACTCTCCCATGGGCGCACACACACATTCCCTCATGCACGCACACACAGTGTATATTGATAGCTGGCTCTCCTGCGTCTGTGTGTGTGTGTGTGTGTGTGTGTGTGTGTGTGTGTGTGTGTAATGCTAAGTGATTAAAGAGAGCCATTTGATGTTACAGTGATGAAGAGATAAGGTGAATATAAAGAGACACTGAGCGATGAAGACCAAATGTGTCCTGAATGGCAAAAACCAAAACTTGGACAAAAAGACGAGAAGTGGAAGACAGTTACAATGTTTATGAAGGTAATTGAACATTGAAGAAAACCAAATGCCAGCTGTATCCCCATGATTGAAGGCCCTTAAGCTGTTTTCACAGGCTCCCAGCTTGGTCTGACTCTGGGCGGGTGCGTCTCTCCCTCATCAATATTAATAGTTTCATATATTATTCAGGTGTGAAGAATTATCACTGTAAAACAAAGAGCCGCCGAACAACCCAACAGCCGACAGACACACATTTAGCATTTACGTGTAATGTTGACACTTTAGGTCACTTTGAACACTCAAGAGACTCAGAAAACCCTGAGCACGGTGCGGTCGACCGTGCTCCATGGACCAGGCCCCAGTGCCTTGCTCAAGAGCACCTTGGTAGTTTAGCCAATCGGAGCCAAGGATGGTAACCAGCAACCCTCCCAGTTGTCAGACGACCTTACTCTGCCTATACTGACCTTGTGCACAAGCGTTTTGGGATATTTTCTCAGTCAATCTAATTTGAGCTAACCTTCACTGAAGCCCAGTGATCGCACCATTCATGGAATTCAATTTCAATTCATTTAATGATATTTATATAATGGCATTTGAGCTCGTCTAAGCTAAAAAAAAACATTAGAGTTAGATGGCGTTTGGGGCATTGTAGCTAACTGCTGTTTTTTCTCAGGAAATAATTTCTTTAGTCTTATCTCCGTGAAGAGAGAACGAAGGAAAAGTGACTGGAAAAGGTGTTTAAAAGGCCATGTTCCCGTTGCGTAACAGCGGTACGAGTGGCGCTATATGCTAAAGCAGCGCTAGCTCCCACACCACTGGCACCCGCCCAGCCAGCCCACCTGTTAGGTAACAGCAGAGCCGGACACTTTGATTCCTACAGGATGTAGCATAGGTGCCGCGCCCACACGCCCACGCTGTGCACGCACACGCGCACGCACACGCGCACAGACACACACACACAAACACACAGACACACACACACACACCTTTTTGCCTGGAGCAGACTGTAAAACCAAACCCACACTTCTGGCTGTATCTTCATCATCATAATACAACACAATATGGAAAATGTGTATTTAACGTAATGTTGTAATATTGAACATCTGACATGAAAAGGGGGAGGGGGGGGGAGATTCGTTGTGCATGTGTGTATGCATGTGTGTGTGTGTGTGTGTGTGTGTGGGGGGGGGGTGTTTGTGTGTGTGTCCCATGAGTCAGTGTGTTCCACCCTGGGGGCCTGAATCAAATGTTCCCCAGAATGTAGGACATGAACCCGTGTCCCGAGTGAGCTCCTGTGTTTGTGCCTTTATTACGCTAAATGTCAGGGAATGTAAATGTGATGCGTGGTAAGTGTGTGTGTCTGATTCAAGTGACGGCACCATAGTGGATTCAGTGGTAATTCTTATATTCATATTATTTTGACGCACATCACACAGTAAAACCAACAGAGAACACCCTATCATTATCGCCATCATTTTCACCACCACTATCCATCACAATCATCACAATCATCATCATCATCATCATCATCACAAACAGCATTGTTTTTTATCAATGGCTTTATTCTGAAAAAAATCAGTTAATCAAATTCAATATTCTGAATTATTATTAGCAGTGTGATGCATCGTAAGCTAAGTGTCAGCCGTTGTTATGTAAGCTAGCTCTGCGACCCGCTCGGTCCATTAATGACCCCATTTTTTTTTTTCCCCCTACCTTCCGCCAGAAAGTCACTTTACTTACGATAAAGTCGGTCCCTCGGGATCTGGTCCGCTGCGCTATAACAAAGAAAGTGTTTTACTCGCATCATGTATAATTCAAAGTCTTTAAATATGCTACTACCGAAACCGTTGAGTTGTGCGGTGTCCCCCCGCTTGTTACATTCAAAAGAGCCCATTTAAAAAGGCCTAGCTTCTTTTTACCATCTGGAGAAACAAACCTGCTGTTGAATTATTCCCTGTAGGCCTGCATGTAGAGAGATGGATGTTTAGACTTCAGACCCAAAATAAGGTCTCTAAATATCTGGAGAAATTAGACATGAATACCGTTGACAGTATTTCCTCTACTCCTGACTGAGGAGAAGCTATCTAGCTAGCTAGGCCTTCTAGATTAAAACATATTGATTGGCTCATGTGCACGGCTGATGTCGATGTGATGTAAATGACGGCTGTGTGTGGACTGGTTTGTATTTGCAAGTGTGTATTTATGCATGTTGGCACCCCGTAGTGTCCAAACTGTTGACACAAAGTCAATACTCGCAAAGGTACGTTCATAGTGAATGCTGATCCTAAAGAACAACACCAACAAAGTGTGTTTTTTTAACCCGTCTTCCCAGGTTGCCTTTCACATCCAACCATACCGAGGACGAAATGACCAAAGTGTCCTTGACAACGTCAAATACATCATCGACAGGTAGGCCCCACATTGCGCTACAAGGACCTTATTAAAGAGCAACTCGACCATTTATTCAAATCTCAGATGCAGCGCCATCTACTGGGGAAACGGCAGCAGATGATGTCACCGCTGACTGACTCGGTCTGGTGCCAATGGGCCAATCAGACACGGCGTGCAGTCGTTTGATGAGTTTGGTGCCGTTCTGTCAAACTGAGCTCCCTCGTCACAATGAGCTACCATGATTATTATAAGCAACAAATACAGCCTGTTTTGATGAATTCTTGAATATTTTAAGTGATTTATTAGTCTGATAAATTATGCCTGGTTAATTAAAACAAACAATGCTCTAATGCAATGTCTATGCTTTTAAAGTTTGTGATATAGCTCACAGTAGGCTTTGTTTCATTGTCTACAAGTAGCCATTAAATATCCTAGCTTGTCATGTCAAGTAAGTAGGTTGATTTAGAACAGGCTGCTGCGTAAAATTGTTTAGCCTACTATAACAGCATAGCTGATAGTTGATTAAAATATTAAATACATGAGCTTCTGATGTAGGTTCAGTCTTGGTAGCTCAAAATAATGGGTGGGCTTTAAAATGTTGACAGACGTGTGAAAGAGCATCTCCTCAGCTCAGGTGGCCCATCCTGAGCAGGTCCCTGCGTTTTGACGCGTTTGGTCTTTAAATCTTTACATACAACCGTTAAATTGAAATGCCATTACATGTTTAATATAATCTTTTGTACATATTGACCTTTGAAAATTGCATGAATAATGTTTTCTCCAAGGTACGGCGACCACGGTGCGTTCTACAAGTTCACCTCCACCGCCGGCAAGAGCCTCCCGATGTTCTACATCTACGACACCTACCTCACGCCGCCGGACGCCTGGGCGGACCTCCTGAGCCCCGCCGGCGCCCACAGCCTGCGCGGCTCGGCCTACGACGCCGTCTTCATCGCCCTGATCGTCGAGGAGCGCCACAAGCACGACATCCTCGCCGCCGGCTTCGACGGCATGTACACCTACTTCGCCTCCAATGGGTTCTCCTTCGGCTCCTCCCACCAGAACTGGAAGTCCATCAAGGCGTTCTGCGACGGCAACAACCTGCTGTTCGTCCCCAGCGTGGGCCCCGGCTACATCGACGCCGCCGTGCGGCCCTGGAACAACCACAACACCCGGAACCGCGTGAACGGCCGCTACTACGAAACGGCCCTGCAGGCGGCGCTGAACGCGCGGCCGGACATCGTTAGCATCACGTCTTTCAACGAGTGGCACGAAGGGACCCAGATAGAGAGGGCCGCACCCAAGAAGACCGTGACCCGACTGTACCTGGACTACCTCCCGCACGGACCCGACCATTACCTGGAGCTGACCCGACGCTGGGCCGAACAGTTCAACAAGGAGAAGGAACAGTGGTTGGTGTGAGCGGCTGTTGGGTGTAGAAATGAACGGCGTGTTGAGTATTAGTGTGTGGAAGAACGAGAACATGACAAAGTGAGGAGGTGGGAGGAGAACTGTGCTTTGTGGTCTCGTCTTGGAGAAACTGCATGCAAGGCAGCATTTGTGAGATTGCGGCCACCTCAAGGTGAAACAGAAATGTACCTTTTACCGTTTGCTCATGGTTCCCTCCAAAACAAGACTTCTCAAAATGTGTGACGCTCTGCTTACATCAGTGCAATTTAAATAACCCAATAGTTTGCTTTACCCATAACCCTTTACCCATTTTTTTACCATGTAAAAATAGTGAGGCTTGAAACCATTAGGTGGCAGCAAACTCACAAACGGGGACTAGTGTGCAGTTACTCTTTAACAACATTGCTTTTAGCATCAACTGGATCTTTGCTTACATGCCAACATGTAACAAAAAAGAAAAAAAATAAGTCACATAAGCACTGTATTTGATTGAAATCAATGTTAGTGTGATTGCAAATAAAACATCAGCAAACCACAAAGACGGCCTCAAAGACAGAGAACACAATTCCATAATGTGTTTCTCTAGAGCCCAGAAATGGCTCTTCTCAGTTTGTTTGTACAGCAGCTCACTCGGCAACAATTTGAGTCAATAGGAAATGTTCCTAGAATTTCTCTGCAGTGTTTTGGGCGACTTGTTTTGTGATTCTGAACAGCGATGGAGGTCTGTGCCTCCAGAGGTGGAAGTGCAGCCAGCCAGCCAGTCAATAAGCACCGTCACTTTGAATTCAAGTCACTGGGCAGGGCTGCTTACGGAGGGAAATAAAAATGATATCAGCCGTGTCCATTTTCAGTGAAAATGAACCATTACGGATTAACCTTTCGTGATCTTTGTTTGAATTGATGAGTCGTCGATGAGCATCAATCTTCCCAGATTACACTTGGGAAGTGTAATTTTTATGGACGCACCACCGGAGATCACGATCAGCTAACGCCACAACAAAGTTGGAAAGGCCATCGGGATCTTTACCCATTAAGAAGACATGGATACTGTGACAAAATATATTTATTTCCCCTCAAGAGTTAGGGATATGACGAGGTTTAAATGAGCTGACAATAAAACAAACAGAATCGTACAGTTGGAAATCTCCTGGTTTGGTCCACAGTGAGATGACAAAACAGTAAGTCAGGAGAAATGTATAACTCGATTAAAATCCAATGTAATCTGAAAACAGACCCCCTGTACCAATAAACATCTTTTGTAATAAATAAAATGTGCAGACTGAAGATTTTACCGTTTCTATATACTCCCATCATGTTAGAGTAGTCAACAGGAATAAAATTTAAAAAAAACCGAGATCACACGCACGCACCCCCCCCACACACACACACACACAAAAAATATATAAAAAATAAAATGCAAGTTAGCGCAGACAGCATAACCTTAAGTCCCAAAGCTACCGTCAGGAGAGCTTTTCGTAACTAAATCATTTTTATATTCTGCAAAATCCCTGGAGAGCAGCTACTCAACACCGCAAGAGACCCGTTTTCTTATTAAGGCGTTCCTCCTCCTGGTGACTCACTTTGTGCGATTCAGCGAGAGCAACGTAGAGTTCACAGGTCATCAACCCGCTGCCGTGTCTTCACACAGTCCGTACTTCCTCTGCAGGACGTCCACCGTGAAGGGCAGCGCACTGCGAACACAAGGGCACCGTCTGCGGTCAGTCATGCCAACGCTGGTGAGCTGGCGTTGACTAGTACAGGGGTTCTCAACCTGTTGCAAGCTGGGCCCCCCCCAAAACTGGTTCATTGCAGTTGGGGCCCCCCCTCCCCTCAATTGTTGACGGGGACGGGACGGGGAGGGGGGAGGGTGCACGCGATTGTTGACGGGGGGCCACCCCTACTGTCAGTCGTAGGCCCAGAGTGGATTACAATCGCGCACCCCCCCCCCCTGAACCGCCACTGCTACTCGCGCCCCCCGGTTGAGAACCACTGGACTAGTAGATTAAGATGTTGCCGACATCGCCAGTCTCGGTGAGTGACAAGACATTAGAAAGCCAATGCCATGTGACACATGACTGGAACACAAATATGACACCGGAATGAAACTTGAGTAATGGTGACTATTCCCATGATGCATCGCTGCGATGCCAAGGTTAAAGTGGTATGTCGCAAGTTTAAAGCTTTACCCAATCCTTAAATCGTTTAGATCGAGGGGTTTAGGTTACATTAGGGACTGATCAGAATGAATGTCGAGGGGAAGATCATCAGTGATGCTATATTAATTATCCAATAAATCACAATTGATCTGCGATTACTCCACGAACCACTAATCTAAATCCATTATCCATGTCAAATTACTGAAAAAAGCCAATGTTCTCGCTACTCACCAGCCAGGCCTGATGACCCGGTATTTGCCAAGCACCGACATGTCGACCACCGTTGATCCCAAGCGGGTCTGGTCTACTATTGGTCCGTCATCGACCACCACCCCTAGTTTCGGCCACAGATTCTCAAACTCCTAAATGAGGGAGTTAGGAAATGGCAGTTTAACATAAAAAATTACAATAAAAATAAAAACTGGTATATTGTACATTTGTACACAAGAGTATTTGACTCTGGACTAGTGATTCCAATGGCCTAGGACATCTGATTCCAACTAAAGATGTGGGATTAAAACGGGGTCACACGCAAGTATAACTCAGATGGGCAGTGCACACTCACGTTCACGGTCACACAGCTGGCGTTGGAGCTGATGTTGGCACTGGTGAGGGCCAGCGGCTCCACGCACATCTGGCACAGTCGCCGCATGAAGTCGTGGTCGGGGATGCGAACACCCACCAGCTGTCAAACACACACACACCTTTTAGATTGCCTAAGGCTTTTTAGATGGTCTTGAGTTAATTAAAAATGTTTCAAGGAGTAAAAATAAATTCAGCAATTATGTTCCGATCTGTTTAGCTGTACAATAGATCCCATTCATCTTATTAATCTCCATCCCTCCATCAGCCATCTCCCTTATCCTGTCAATCTCTCCCTTTGATCAATCTGACCCGACATGATCCATCAACCTCATTGGACCAATAGTGGTCAATACTCGGCCAGCAGCAGCGGCTGGACTTGTTCAGCTGGATGAGTCGACTTACTGGCGCGGAAGGGTTGAAATCTTTGCTGAGAATTGGGGCCCTTTCAAACACCAGCGTCACCGGACCCGGGTAAATATCCGCCAGAAGTTCCTCCTTCACATTCACTTTACAGTACCTGCCGAGCCAAAACAACATGAATAAGAAACATTAGTTATGAATCCCTTCCATTCTTACTGGTCAATAACAGACCCAAGAGGGTCTGAAAATATGGAAGCATTTTTAGGACATTAATCAAATGAAAATGCAATGTTGAAAATGAAATAGCACTAATGATTTTTATTTTTCATAATATAAACACATTATTTGCTTTATTTATAAATAAAATGAAATAGCATTTTCCAAAAATGCTCCACTAAAAGTGGACAATATTCATATTAAAAGGCGAAAATGAAAATGCAATAGCACAACTGCCTTTCATTTTTCATAATATTAACGGCGTTAATTGGGTCATTAATAAAATGAAATTGTGCATTTGCCAAACATGCCCGCGTTAAAGTGGACAACATTAAAATGCAAATGAGTGGGCGGGACAAAGAGCACCCATTGGATAATAGCTGAACATGAAGCGTCACTCTCTTCTCCTGTGGACCTGTAGGTTGTAACTTGGCATCCTACTAACTAGGAGGGAGACCTGGTCTCACCTGCTCCACGACCCGGTATATGGCTTCCCCCCCCCCTTTGCTCAAAGTCACCAACATTGAGCCGGTCAACAGATTAATGTTGTTGACTATGAGCAGGACAAGGCGTGATCCCGGGTTGTGGAGCAGCAGCAGCAGGTTAGACCAGTTCTCCCTCCTGGTTAGGAGGACGCTTGCTACGTCACAACCTACAGGTCCACAGGTGGAGACGATGTTCATGTACACCACCACCTACGTGTAGATGTCCCGGACCTCCGCCACACAGATGGCCAGGGGTTTCTGCCCGTTGCGCTCCTTGAGGTCGTACAGCCGCTTGATGGCGCCGGGGTGCTGCGCCAGGCACGCCACGCCGTAGATGGTGTCCGTGGGCACGCCGACCACCTGGCCCTCCATCACAGCCTTCACGGTGGCGGCCAGGACCTCAGCGCCACCGGGAGGAGGGGGGGGGG
>JAOPJI010000008.1:7204409-7214513 GCA_027122695.1 Merluccius productus | reverse complement strand
CATTTATCAAGTACAAATACCAAACATTTGCTGCTTGATGCTTCAGAAATTCAAATGTTTGGTTCATGGATCATTATTAAATAAATACTTTAGTTTTTCTTGGCTGTTAGTCAGATAAAGCAAGCAAATTGCTTTAATTAAAGACATCACCTTGGACTCTGGTAACTTGTGATGGCATTTGCCATTACTTTACATTTTCTAGAATAAATTATTATTCATAATAATTATTGTTATAAAAAATGTGTTAGTTGCAGTCCTACTTGCAATAAAATGTAATTTGAAAAAGTGACAATTGATTTGACTTAATCGACAGGGTCAAAGCTACTGTTAGGACAAGTGGGAGACACCCACCAGAGCTCGGACGGCCGGCAGGGGCATGTCCCGTATGGGCTCCCTCAGCTGACACAGCGTGCTGATGGGCGTCCCGTAGCAGCTGGCCAGGTAGTTCCCAGACACGGAAAGGAAGTAGTCCTTGCCGCGCTCCAGGTGCAGCACCAGGATGTCCTCTATGTGCTGGAGGCCGAGGTTGAGGTCAGGCGCGGTGGAGCGGTTCACAAACACTTCCAGGTCTATGTCCACTTGGGCCCCTGGGAGGAGAGAGGAGCGCAATGGGTTCTCGGACAATAATAATTAGTTAATTAATTAATTATAATACATTTTTATATTTCTATAGCATTTTTCCATGTACTCAAAACACTTTCCAACACATTTTAAATACCAAAATAGTAAACAACAGTACTTTTAATGTTCCTTATATGCTTTGCATATGAAAGTATAACTTACGGGACATTATATCATGCAATATATCATGCAATATATCATGCAATGTGGTGCGTTATGTCATGTAAGGTGACAGGGTGATGTCATTCTAGTGCAAAGTGATGCAATGCAGTGTGATCCAACGACATATAACTAACGATGTAACATAATACAACATTTTGGTTCCGATGGCTGCTCTGCACTTCAACTGCAACTGTCAGTTGTTTCTTTGTGTGGGTGTTTTCACATTAGGTACGATTGTTTCGTATCATGCCCGAGTATGATTGCCCCCCCCCCTCCACTCAGCGTTCACATTGGTAATGTGTGCTACTTTCCTGTTTTGGTACAGCAGCTTGCCCACCTGATGCGAACCGTACGCAGGTACACATGAACCGTACTCGAGACCACCTTTTCAAGTGGACTCGGGTACGGTACACAATGTTCACACTAGTCAAAGGAACCAGACTTTGGGGTCAGGGCCCGGGTCCCTGGTGTGAAAACTCCCCCTTAAATGAAGTTGTGCAGCACAATAATTTTTTTGCAGCAGCCCCAATTTCGATTGAATGCTGATTGCTCTCAGCCTCACTTTGCTTTGGATATAAGCCTCTGCTAAATGACGCCATGTAACGTAGTGAGAAGCAAACCTGCGCCGTAGTGTAAGCATAGCGGCGCAGTACCCACCCTGAGCCAGGAAGCCCTTGGGGGGGTTGGCGGTGAGCCAAGGCTTGCTGTAAGTGGGCTCGTCCAGCTTCTGGATGAACTCAAACTGGCAAGGCACCTGGCCGTCGTTGAACAGCGTCAGGCTCTCCGTCTGGTGCTCCATGTACTTGACGTCCTGGAAGTGGAGCTGGCAGGAAAATACCGGGAGGAGGAAGGCAAGACTGAGATGAGATGCATGGATGTATTGTCATTGCACATGACAAATCCAAGTATAATCTAATTAAATGCAGTTAGCATCCAAATAGGGTTTGGCACATATATATGTATATAGTGCTAGGTGTGGGGAAAAAAATAAATAAATCAATACAGCATAGAATCACGATATTTTGCATGGCAATATTGTATCGATACACAGACGCCAAGTATCAATCTTTTACTGCAAATACAAATTAAACTTTTTGGTACTAGAATAATAAAATCAATTGCTTTTTCAGTCCACAAGATGGAGTTTTTTTCTGGTGAGGTCAGAGGTCTGATTGAAGTGAGATGAAGAGATTGAAAACTTTCTTATAGATAAAACATATAATTTGCAGTAAAAAAAAGAGGCAATAAATCGCAACATATGTTATCGCAATACTATATATATTGCATATCATAAAAATGTTTAAATCACAAATATTGTATCTTTTTCGTGTGTATTGTATATTATGTGTAAAAAAAACACAACAAATCAAAATAAGTTCAAGTACAAGCTCATACTCTGACAAGGACACTATAATTATAACCCATATACAAAGTATTGCATATTGAAATAATTTAAATTAATTGAAGGAATATGTGAGATTACCTCTCTCCGAGACAATGTCACTGATGGGATACACTCGTTTTCCATCTTGTCTATGCAACGCACGATTTCTTCAAACTTCTTCTTGTAGGCCTCTTCATTCACTACCTTGATCTGGCGATAAAGAAAGGAACCACACAGCGATTAAAATAGCTTCAGAATAAAAGCCCTCCACACAGAGCTGAGAATAACTTCAGAATAAAAGCCCATCACAGAGTGCTGGAAGTAACTTCAGAATAAATGTCCTCCATATTGCTCTTCTGTGCCAGTAATATAAATGCTCTGACAAGTTCGAAAGTAAAAGCGCACCACCTGGAATTGCGGTGTGAGAGTTACCTTGAATTCAGGTCACTGAACTGAAGGTTACTACTCTAAATGCACACATCATAAGATCAGGGTGAGTGAGTGAGCAAGGAATCTGATTCGATACAAAATAAAAAAACTCCACTCACTCCACACACTAAAATGAAAACAAGTATCCATGTGTTTTCAAAACAAAAGCATGCAAGGAGCCAGGAAAAAGACCAGAAGTGTTTGTGGTCAACACAGGTGCAACTGTCAACTGTTGAATTTCTTACCCCGATCTGAAGCAGTGAGCTGACTGGTTTGTGGTCACTGGTCTTCAAGGTCATGTGACTCTGGTAGGTGGACTGCTTGATGTTCTTCCCTCGCCACAGGATCCGGTCACACCACGCCGGCGCACGGCATTTCTCACTACACGAACAAGACATCACTGAGTTCAACCTGAACTTCTGAAATATTTTCCACTCTTTTAGCATAGTTTCTCTGAATACATCTGTTCAAATATAATTCAGTATAATACATAAGTATCGGTTCATTTTAACTCAAATCGAGATCAAATACATCTCATATCAAGTTCTACATCAAACGTTCTTTTACTAAAAAGGAAAACAATTAGATAATTAGAACAATTAGAAAAGATATTTAGGAAAGGGTGGAGCTGAAACCTCACTTGTCATTGAAGATAATCAACATCTTATTCGCAAAAATGAGAAACATAACCTTACATTGCACATTTGAGTACAACCATTAAAATGCTTCACAGAAAAATGCTGCTAATAACAAAGGAGTAAAATGAATAAAACATGAATAGATGAAATAATAAATGTACAAACAAACATGCATTTCTAATGATTTGAGCACGTATTTGCCAACAGCGCCTAGTGAAACTAGGGACAAGTGGTCACCTGGTGTCCCAGTCGTCGGAGCCCGTGTCGTACTTGTAGGTGGGCTGGAACTGGATGTCTCCCTCCACAAAGCCCTCAAACACCGCCTCCTCATCCATCTGCCGCTTCAGCTGAGGAGCACAACACCCACATGAGTCCCACGCCCCCTGCCCCTGTTCAATGCTATTCGTGTGGTCGCCCCGTCTTCTACAGTGCAGCCAACATAAACGCCATCCAGCAGGAGGTGTAGTAGTACCTGGTCATAGTTGTGGAGGGTTTCAAAGTCCTTCTTGGTGATCAGGTTCTTGACGTGGTCCACGTCCAGGTCACTAATCCTGTAGTTAAGGTCTCCCAGCCACAGCACCACACTGGGGAGAGGCAGACTCACACTTAGAGATCATCAACTACAGATCACACTTAGAGATCATGAACTAGTGATCAACTACTGCCATCCCTGAGAGCAAGCAAAGGTCACACAGCTCTCAACTCTTCTCTGTCTTGGCGCCGCTATGGTGGAACGACCTCCCTGTTGACGTGAGGACCGCAGAGTCCATCACCTGCTTCCGCAAGAGACTCAAGACCCACCTGTTCAGAGTTCACCTGACTTTTTCAGACTTTTATATTATATAAATATTTCGATTGTGGTTCAATTTTGATTCCTGTAAAACGATGCTGGTTACTAAACCTTTCCGAAATCGACACTTTTTTCTTTTCTTTTTTATAGAAATGCCATGCCAACACTTATTCTTTGAAAAGGTGAGATATGAGCAACATAGGCTTTGCGAAAAAGAATAGACCCCTTTAAACAAATAAAATTGTCACGGTTATACACAAATAAGTCTGTTTGATTATAGTTTCAGTTACTCTTTCCATTTGTAATAATACATTGTAGCATAACATATAGTGGCTGTAGAGAACGTTTCAACTTTTCCCACCATAGCATTTCAAAGTGGTATTATTATTATTATTATTATTATTATTATTATTATTATTATTATTATTATATATTATTAGGAGGAAAACCATGAGTTTATTCATTCATTTAGTCTATAATGGAGACATGAAAGCAGATTCTTCAGTATGTGTTGAGAAAAGCAAACTGATCCAGCCTGACTGGATCGCCTGGCAAGTCGCGACATGAGGTTTATTCAGGTAGTTTACTCAATGCAAGTAGTAGTGTAATCAAAGTAGTGTAATCAGATTGGCTTTACTTTGTTGTTAAACCTTCTGCCATATCACAAATGTGTCAGCCCTTCTATTTATGTTGTGCAAACTCAAGCGTTTCATCAAATTGGAGGCATTTCCCCCCTTACACAAAATAGTTTTATTGCACGTAGAGAGGTAAGTTTTCTTCCACAAGAGGGCGGAGGATTGTTGCGTAACCAAAATGAGGCACCGAAAAAAATGTTCAGTCCGGGTAGAATGGACCATGTTGCCACCGGTACCACTCAGTTCTCGGTACCCAACCCTACTTAAAGATCATCAAATACAGATCAGGTTTAGAGATCATCAACTACAGATCACACTTGGAGATCATTAACTACAGACCACGTTTAGAGATCATCAATTAGTGATCACACTTAGAGATCCTCGACTACAGATAGGCAGGGCACCGCTGGAGAGTGAACAGGGCTAGACATTTCACAATTATGATAAAAGTGATATGTTGATGATGTCATGGTTTTTTTCCCCCAACACAAATGAAGTTGTTGGAAATCGATACAACAGCTAGGCTATTGCTTGGCTATTTGAGACATTAAGTAACTTGACAAGATAAGAGCGCGGCCACTAGAATTGTTTGCAACAATAAGAGCATGGCATAATGTAATTATTTTAACAAAAAGCATGTTAATTTAACTATTTGCGACAGTAAGGGCATGGTTTATTTAGCACACAGCATTTTGCAGACAATGGAGATGGACAATTAGTTTTCCCCAATAAAAGCATGTTCACATGCATTCTTTTCTAAATAAGAGCGCTGTTGGGCCCTGATCAGACAGAGCGCTTTTGCAGGTTGCAAAACGCGAGGTGCACCACAATGCCTTTTTTTGTTGAAGCCTATGGTTGAAAAAAAAAAAGAAGCTGCTTCCTGTGTCTTTTTTTTGTTGCTAGGCAACCACCGAATCACATCCTTAGCCTAACCGTTATTTTAGCACTTGTTTAGCACCGGCTATTTTCTGTTGATATCATGATAACTATGGTTAGTATAGTCGTATAACTCTGGGTATCCAGCAACAGCCACCAGAAGTTCATCCTCCATCATGGTCTCTCCACTTGTTGTTGTCCCCACCACAGAAGGCCCGCCTCTCAATTCATCCGATTGGACAATGGGAAAAAACACAAATGACATAGGGAGCTTTTCTGCTCCGAGTTAAAGTTTTTTCAACTAATTTACTTGTGTTTCATGATGGCGAGCGGAGGGCAGCCGGGGTCCAGCAGTCGGAACTGCAGGCGGCTGCAGATGTCCCGATAGTCCTGGTTACGCCTCTCGTACTCCTCGATGTGAGCGGCCAGGTGAGAGCTCACCACACACACATCAGTGTTGTGAAAGCGTAAACGGATCGCTACGGCACCCTTGTTTCCCTGGGAAAAGAGAAGAGAGAGAGAGAGGAGGGAGGGAGAGAGGCAGCGAGAGATGAGGAGAGTGGCAGAGAGAGCGAGAGGGGATAGAAGGTGACAGACATGGAGAGAGTGAGAAAGACAGAAGGAGAGAGTGATGGAGAGAGACCAGGGCCGTGTTCCGATATCCGTACTTACAGTACACTTCAACATAGTACACTATCCGTACTCAATAGGTACGCAGAGCTTCAGATGTTAGTGCTGTTCCAAATGCAATACTCTGTGGCGCACTTAACGGAAATGACATCAGCTGCGCGGCCGCGTCACCCGCCAAACACGTGAATCCATTAGAGCGCGGCTCAGCCTGGCTCCGCCTCTTCCGCTACGTAGCTAAGATGGCTGCCGTTGAGTACGCAAAGTGTACACCGTTGCGCACTCAGCGTTTTGGCCGTTTTGAGTACACATACAGGTCCTTTCAAGTACACTTCTTTTGCCGCGATCATAAATCAGAACACCCTACGTAGTCAAACTAAGTACGGGAAGTACGGATATCGGAACACGGCCCAGGAAAAACATCAATGAATGGATTGTCATGTGTGGAGTGTGTGTTGATAGCTGGTTTACAGCCTCACCTGGTCCGAGTCAGACTGATTGGACTCTGGACTGGGTGGGGCTGTACACCTGTGGTGCATGAGCAATCATGGCACCCAGGATAAACCAGCGATCAACACACACACACACACACTCAGGAGAAAGCCTCGGCATGTCATGGCAGCATGTAACATCTGCTCGGAAAATACCATCTTGCCATCTCCAATAAATGCATTCTTCAAAACACACTCCACATCATGCATGGATGTATTGTCATTGATTGACAAATGGTAGACATTAAGTCCCGTCATGTTTTGGGACGCGGGTGTAAGGTGCCGCTGGTCCTCACCATCCTGCCCATAATGCCGGTTCCCACTGTCTCCGCCTCCACCTCCGAGATGAATTCTGCGTGCTCGCGCTTCACGTAAAACATCAGCATGATGCCCACCAGACGCACCAGCTTCACCTGCACACACACAAACACACGCTGGATCAGACCTCCTCTAACCCCCACCCGCCAGCTTCACCTACACACACATCCCTTGGATCAGACCAGAACAAGAAAAATTAGGAGGTTTGTGGAATGACTGGATCTGTGACGCAACACAGTCCAAAACACAAATAGTTAAACACAGTGCTTGGAAAGCTGAAATAAAAGTCCCCATGTGAGAAGGAAGCCTGATGGCTGAAATTAGCACAATTGAGGAAGCAAACCAGATAAAGGGAACACGAAAAAACTTTCAAAACAAACTCCCTTTCAGTTTGCCGAGTCATCAACTTCCCAACAAGTCCTTGTAAGTAATGTGAAGTGTTTATGCAATGAGACTAAGGACCTATTAAAGACTAGCATGGACATGCTTTCTTTGGCATTTGGAGGACAAATGAAACGGCTGCTGTCACTGGTATGACTCAAATGAGCCTCAGTGAGGGAAAGAGACAAACAGAGACCGAGAGGGAGACAGAAAACGAGACAGAGAGAGTGGAGGAGAAAGCAAGAGATAAAAGGGAGGGATAAGAGAAAAGCGCGAGAGAGATTAGCGAAATTACTTCCCCTTGTCAACGCTTCAAATTTCTGCTGAGGTTGGTAGAGAAGTGGGCGTTTGCTTACTAAAGCGTACTTGGCGTCGGGGTGCAGGGCCTCGGACACGGCCCGCATCCACTCTGGCTCCCGGGGCGTGTCGTTGAAGAAGAACGCCTCCTTGCTCAGGTCCAGTTCCTGAAAACTAGCAGCAAGAACAACCTGGTCAATCACCCTGTCAATCATTTGGTGTCAGTCTTTAGGATTTATATGCATGTCGGGATATCGTCATGTGAAGAAATCCGACATTATTGGAATCCTGTACATTGCATTTAAATAATAATAATAATATCCAGGATTGATGTGTGCATGTGCTTGTGTGTGCGTGCGTCGTGGTGGGCTGTTGGAGTGCGTCTACAGTAAAGGTATACAGAGTTCATCCACAGCGGGGATTATGGGAGAGAGACTCACCCCACACAGTACACATCAGGGGGGCTGGGGGAACAGCTCAGCCAGGGAGCCAGGCTCTCCTTCGGGGCTTGGCCATTCACATTGTAGGTGGCCAGGAAGAAACTGCAAGAGAACAGAAAAAAGGAGGAGAGATGAGAGAAAGACGGAGACTGTTCTGACACAAAAATCGTAATAAGCGCATAGATTTCAAAATAAATGCTGCCTGCAAAATAAGAGCGCAGATTTGAAAACGAGTGTGGATTTCAAAATAAGAGTGTGGCTTTCAGAATAAGAGCATATATTTGAAAATGAGTCTCTCTTCTCTAACTGATATTCTGAAACCAAGAGAACCAAACAGGCAAAAGAACGATTCACACACAGTATAGAGGCCAGTAGGGGTCAGTGTGGACAAAATAAACCTGTTGCTTCATTAGGTCTTTTCAGCATTTACTCCATGCCAGGACATAACAATCTTGAAAACAGAGGGATAGGCTTCCTGGGTACTAGACTGCCCATAATCTTTCACTCCATACTGAAAGTTTCTTGGTTTGATCACTAATGTCTCCAGTCTAGGGGTCACTGCATGTGGCTTTGATACTGTCCAATATAAAGATTCAAAGGTTGGTCTGATAGCGGCAAGCAGCAGCGAGGGCAAATGTTCATACCAAAAGCAGACTGTACTGTACACACACCCTCTTTAAAAACAACTTTATTCTCTTAATGCGCAACACATCTCAAAGTGCTTTAGCGCAGGACTGAGTGTGCAAAAATACAAACATAATCGATTTACCCTTTTTATAGAAGGCTTCAATACCGACCAAACTGGGGACAAACTGATTACAGCCCAATACCACGATGCAGTGAGAAGGACCAAGTTAGAAGTCAAGCTTTGATAAGCTTCTTTGCAGTTGTAAAAAATGTATAGATGCACTTGAAGCATTGTTGCGAAGGCTGTTTAACTGATTTGGGAATTTTAGAAAGCTTTTTTTCCTTTGTTTTAAATGTATTGTATTTTTTGTTATACTCTCATTTAAAAAAATCTTTTTTTATGTAAAGCACTTTGAATTGCCTCTGTTTATAAATTGTGCGATATAAAATAAACTTGCATTGCCTATATATTTTAACTGTTTGATGTGGCTGAATAACTACTCATTTGGAGTTATTTTTTTATTGTCTATAACACTTTAACAAATAACACATAACATACTAAGTCATATTCTGCATCAGTACCGGGTTGGACATTGGCCAAAAACCACTGGATCGGATATAACTGGGAAAGAAAACATGCGTCGTAATCCGATACGATCCACTGGCAAATCTCCCTATGAAACACTATGCTGAAACATCGATCGCAACACTTATAGCGCACGCACAGAATGTCGTAGAGAGAGGTATTAGCTCAGCAGCTGTTTGAGAGTAGTAGCAGCTTCGTCATCGTGTTGAGACAAAGACATCTGATAGATTTTCAGCAGATATCTAAAGGGCCCCTATTTTACCACCAGGTGGGATGTTGATGTCTGTAGTGACATCACAAGTGGGAGTGTCGACCCAGATGTAAGGTGGATAGAGCAATTTACCAGCTTTCCACTGGGTAGGCTGGTAGATTGATCCATTGAAATTGCTTGTAAATGGCGAACCACACCTGGTGGTAAAATAGGGGCCCTATAAAGTTGTAGTATCAGAAATCGAAAGTAGTTTTAACTCCAGAGTCCACCATCTTGAGAGCCAGAGCCAGAGCCAGAGAGAGAGAGAGAGAGAGAGAGAGAGAGAGAGAGAGACTGACCTGAAGTCCTGGAGGTGTGTGTATTGGTCCTCATTCTTCAGCAACTCACAGCGGATGAGGTTGTCCCGCAGGCCAAACTGGGGTATGGACAGCATTTGGGCCTTATTGGCCGGCGTGTGGGAGGAAGAGCGCACCATGTCATTCCGATCCTCCCGGCCCGCTCCACCCTCGCTGAGAAACAGCAGAAGAAGAAGAAGAAGAAGAAGAAGAAGAAGAAGAAGAAGAAGAAGAAGAAGAAGAAGAAGAAGAAGAA
>JAOPJI010000008.1:7123103-7136310 GCA_027122695.1 Merluccius productus | reverse complement strand
CCCTCCCCCCTCCCCAAGGTGTCTTTGAAACCTTTTTAAATGTTTACTATTTATATACCATTATAATATAAAGGTGTATTTTGTATAATTTACAATTGTATATCATTTACTGTGACCCTCTTTAAAACACAGGTAAAAATACATTTGCATAAAGAACTATATATTTCCCTGTAAATATTGCACTGCGTAAAAATTTCCCATCATGCTTTGAGTGAGCACTTACCCTCCAGTAGATCCCTGGCCAGTCCCGGTTCGGCTCCAGTTGAACGCACAAAGTCGGACAGGACTGTGTCCATATCCACGGTCATGTGATCATGAAGTTACAGGGCGACCGGGGAGCATCGGAGCGGAGAAAACTAAACCAAACTAAACAGACTAACTGGTGACTGATAACGGTCCTGGCCACGGCAGCCGGGGAAGTGGTGGGAGAAGGAGGAGGAGGAGCAGTGGGAGGCGTCGCTCTCTACTCCACACTACGCTGCCAGTCACACCTGGAAGAGAGAACAATGGCAGAAAAATCAGTCAGCCACTGTTTCTGGAACGCGCGCGGACAATAGCTTAAGACGAGAGATGAATGAGCTGCGTGATGGGAGGCCAAGCCGCCACGCCTGATATCATGACCCCGCCCCCCCCCCCCCCACACACACACACACACACACACACACCCCCGCTCAGGCATTTTGCTGAGCTCCAACTGACCTTTGAACTCTTTGACCTCTGGCGGCAGTCATATCACAACAGTGTCGACATTGACACAACGACGCGTTTTTCTTTTTACAGCATTTGCTGGAATTCCCCCCGAGAATAGAGTCTGGTAATAGGCGGGCGGCGCTGGTACCGCATCATCAGGTCATCCAGTTAACACGGCCCTATTATGATACATTAGAGCTAACTGTGATTAACTCAAGTCGACATTTCTTTAACTGTTAACTGTATTGGCAAATAATACGTGACGTGTACGTGGAAATGTGTCAACGCCGCCCCCCCCCCCCCCCCCATTCTAATGATGATAAATGACTCCAAGCCTAACATTAGACATGCCTAACATTAGACAGTCACAGTCTGACGGGAAAGGATGTTTGCGGTCCGCTTTACACCACGAGGACACTTTATCTCAATGGTGGCTCTGCTTCATTTTGTATTCCACTTGCTAACTTTACCATGACTCACTCTCTCCTCTCCACCTCCTCTTCTTGCTTTCCAGCTGACTACAACACTCCTCCTTTTCTCTCTCTCTCTCTCTCCTTACCAGCAGACTATCAAACACCTCCTCTTACCCTACCCTCACACACACACACACACACACACACACACACACACATCCTCCACCTCCAGGCTGACTACCACACACACACACACACACACACACACACACACACACACCTCCTCTGCACAGCAAGTCATAAGCAGTGTCCTCAGACATGGTTCACTATGCTGGGTGTCCGCCAGCTTCTTCTAGTGTCTGCATTCTTCAAATCTAATGTAGTTACCTTAACACCGCCGGTGACGCATGTCTCGTGGACACCCACGCTAACTACATAAAGGGGGAAACGAAGAATGATGATGATGACGATAATAATAATAATAACAACAACGACTGTATATCGAGATTGACGGTGCATCTCTATAAATAGGCGACTCGTGATGCTGAACGCTGCAGAGTTGGTCCAGAGTTCTCAGATTACCTTGAATCATCTGTTCTCACCGCGCCATCATCTACCCCCACCGCCAGCGCCGCCACCGCCACCGCCACCGCCACCCCTCCTCCTGGTCTACCGGGGCTCTGACTCAGAGAACGCCCCTCTCCACTGCACCTGGCGGATCTCACTTGTTCTCCTCCTCTTCCCTGATCAAACCTCCTTACCTACCCACCCTGTTCCTCCTCTTCCCTGATCAAACCTCCCTACCTACCCACCATGTTCCTCCTCTTCCCTGATCAAACCTCCCTACCTACCCTGTTCTTCCTCCTCATCATCATCAAACCTCCCAGTCCCCATCAAGCCTGTCCCTCCTCCTCCGCTTCACATATTAATTTGTATCTTCACATTATGAAGATCACCAGATGAATTTGTGACTTTGGTGGCTTATGTTCAGAAGCAGACACAGAACCTAATGGGAGCACCGGCGTAGAGACCCACGGCGTACACAGCGGCTATTTAACGTGTATACGGCTTAAGTATAATTCAAGCTTAAGCCAAGCAAGTTCCACACACAGTGCCTGCAATACACAGGTCAGTGTTAAGTTCTGTGACAAATACCCTTTGGTGACAACTCATGTTAAATTTGGTATTTTTGAAGGCTGTTTATTTTTTGTTGGAACAAAGTAAGTATACTTAGTTTGTTGGTGTTTTTTTTGGGTGTGGAATCCATAACTAATAATTAAGTGTGGCAGAAAACGAGTAAAAAAAAATGGTTATTTTGGGACTGTCCCATTGTGAACCGTACACTCGTCATTGGCTTATCAGTGGCAGCATGTCCCAGTTTCATGTCAGAGAGAGATAATTGAATTCTATTCCTACACCAACTGAAACCCTGAATCACTGTTTGTCAATGGCATGCACCATGAAATAGGTGCCAATACCAACATGGACGCAAGACAACAAAGGGCTGGGAATAACAATTGGTAGTACAAATACATTCTGGCTCCTATAAAGTCACAAGTAGATCAGAGGCCACTTCAATGCCTCATGTTGTAATTTAGTCTGATGAAATGTAAAAAAAAAAACCAACATATCTAAATAGTTATTTGGTCACCTTATCACTCATCAAACATGAGTTGCATAATTTGGCCAGTCACACCCAAACAGCACGTTGCAATGCAGAATTCCAGCAAAGTAAGGAGAATATATCAATCAATACACCATTAGGTATAGACTTCCGATAGCCCAGCCCTCGCTTTATTGATCAGTTTATGTTTGCTCCCATTGGTAAGGCCAACACCCACTTGTCCCTGGGGTGCTGCTGGTCACTATATGAAGGACCCTGCATTTTTAGCATTGTGTTAAAAGTAACTATCTGGTTTGATGATTTCAAATGAAACACTACAATTCAGTTCATGACTAATTTAATTCTGTTTTAACTTCATTTAACAGTACAATTTAAAATCTAATATACTTCCATTCAGGCTTTTGTTAATTGTGGCGACAAATTAGTCTGAGTGGATGGACATAACATTAACCAACCAATGACCTATTATCACACCAGTGTAGGGGCCATGGATTACTTTCAAAGTAAGTGGTGGGTAGTACTCCGCAATTACCAATCAAATCCCTAATTATCCACTCATGCCCCTGCTGTGCTTGTTCTCTGGCCCATCCTAATATGCCGTTTTAGAAGGAAATGTGTCACGTTACAAAAGCAGGATATGTTCCCAGCGTGGCTTTACATTGTCGTGAAGGAACTACGTGATGAGGGCTGTGTACAGAGCGCTTAAAAAACATGCACAGCATAAGGATGTTATGTTATTACCACCAACACCTACTGTACCTGTACACAGGCTGTTGGACATCTGACTCACAACGCAGATTAGATTGTGTGTCCAAAGAAAGGAAGGCCAATGGAACGCCATCAAAAATACGCCTTGATGCAAAATGCCTGAACCACAGAGATCCCAATACGAGTCCCTCGACATTTCCCACACGTACACTATGCTTAACAGAAAACTTGGGCCTCTGGAGAACCGGAAGATGATGCTCATTGTGCGACACTACATACGAGGGGGAACTTGGGGAGCGTTATGGGGAGGTCTGCATTGATGTCCTTACAAGATACGACACGTTAGCGCCTAGCCAGATGTGGATGGTGGTGACGCGCGGTAGCTAGCCATCACACGCCATCTTCCCACCCACACGGCGGAGACCAAGCCAAATACACAGACACACTGCTCCCTGCTTATGTTCTAAAATCGGAGGACCGTTGAACTCTGGCCCGGTCGAGTGGCCGGGTTAGCCCCCGCAGCTAGCAGCACGGCCCGGGCCAGTGATTTGTTGTCCTGGCAGGCTGAGCCTTTGTCTGACAGGGAGGAGGGGTGGTGGGAGTTACGTAATGGGAGCCGCTGACAACACGTGGGTGGCTTGCGCTGAGCCGATCCCAGAGCCAGGAGTGAGGCCCGGATCATTAGGACCGGGCCTGGAGGTCATCGCACCCTGGCGAAGTGTCACGGTAGGTGGGCTGGGGAGAAGGGACCGGCGGCCAGCACACCGGCGCTGGCGATTCCAGTTATGAAGTGGGCTTGGCATGCGTGTCCCAAGCCCACGTTCGTATACATTCACATCCACTGCCCACATACGTCATTGTGCACTGCTGACAAGCTATAATGAATGATAAAGTATTGTGTTGCACATACATTTATTTATATTAGCTTATTATTGGTATATAAATTACAGGAATTGTGACAGGAAGGTCACAATATAGGCTTTTGCTACATCAATAAATACAGCATCATTAAATATTAATACAAACAAACACATACACAGCGGTATCGGCTAGAGATCTTTTCTCACAGTAAATGTACAGTTTAGGGCAAAGTATTTTACTGCTTTACGGCTATTAGAGAACGAATATGCGCCTGTGTTGTCTGTGTTGTCTGCGTGTTAATGATGCAGAAACACAGGCAGTCACCTCGCTGTGCGGCAGCCAAAACGCTAAAACAAGATGAACAAGATTAATGAGGACAGCAGGGGCGTAAGTACACCGAGCTCCTCTTAAAACTTCACTGAATCTCCGCTGTCAACTCGCCGTGCGCAGCCAAGCAGTAATAGCCACAAGCGTTAAATTAACTATGTTAAATAACGGTCTGATTTGAAGTCAGTGCATTAAATATTAAAAGCAGCAACTGACATGTAAAATAATAGATCGCTTAGGTGTCGGCTCAATTGAGGATATGCAAATGAGATAAAGGGCAGGCCAACTGCCAACAGGCCATTCTGCCAGTCAGTCTTTACTTGGGAACTTAACATCTCCTCATTCTCATGGTCAACAAGGTGTCAACTAACTACAGAGAACAGCTTTAACATTGTACGGTGGCCAATATTTCCCATTTCTACTGCAACTTAATCACACATGAACTTCACATGTGAAGACTGATAGAAACGTATCAGTTTATCACTAGTTCTGAGGTCGTAACAAAGACGGTTAATTCCCGGTGGATAATGAGACAGTCAAAAATAAGTATTGAAAACAGAGCGATATTACGCACATAACACATACGTATTTCAGACGCCTGAGAGTTGACACCGGACACATGTATGCACGCACGCAACACTGACGAGAGGGAAAAGAGCGGAAGACCAGTAACGCTGACGAGGGTTGGCGGAGAACATGGTAGGTAAGGTAGAGAAAGTGTTGCCAACACCGATCCAAATGCGCCGTCGTCATGCCTCGCTGTGTATTCACGCTAGGTCACACAATACGACGTGGCCTACATTTAGAGAACACAGAGAAATAGGTCCACTTGAGATGAGCAGGAACTAGCCCGCGGTGTCTTAAAGTGAAAACACATACCACTCGGCATTAGCTGTGGCTATTGTTATTACTTGTTTTTAAATACCTAAAACATGACAATGTCGAACTTCAACGTCACCATGATTAGCCCAATGCCTACCTCCACTTAACCACTTTGAGTGCATCGTGGAAAATAAGCACCAGACAAGTCGTCCATTACCACAAGGAGTTGAAGGAGGAATCGTCAAGGGTCACCGCCTCTTAGTGCTTCTCTGTTATGCTTCCATTTCATCACCAGACACAACTTTCACTTTCATCAAAGACAGAGCACCCAGAGCCCAAAGGGCAACTGGCAAGCTAGCTAAACCTTTTAAAGGTAACCGATTTTAGGACAATAAATCACGCTTTAAAAACAGAACGTGTCTCGGGCCGTTGCTCTAGGAGGGCGTTTTAAACGACCATTTTGTTCCCGTTGAAAAATGCTCAGGGAGAGACCGATGACCAGCTCAATAAATGTGTCAGCGCTATTTTAGCTCAAATCAAATAAACTTTTCCTGTGACTGTGGTTAATGTGAGGCACATCCCTCTGCCCCATAACATCATATGAGTAATGAGATAAGGGGTCCTAAGCAAGCAAACAGAGGAGGCAGGACTGGGCAGCGCAGGCCAGTGTTGAGCTGGAGATGATGAATGTAAAGTGGGTTACAGAAGGTGGACCTGTTCACGTTGGATAATAAAAGGGAAATGAGCCCGGAGGAATAAGTATTCTCGTTGTATTATCAATCATTATGATTAATTTGTGCATTATAGTTACTGCTTCGTACTTGAACTATGAACTCACTGGTACTTCTATAACATGGAACGTAACAATGGGCTATGTGTCTCTATGAATCCTGCATGAGCGCGAGACACTGAGGGCTGTAATCTTCTCTCAAAGTTCACAGACAGTGCCGGGTAGAGTAACAGGCGGTCTGTTGCTTTAGGGGGCCAAGGTAAACAACGAGAACGACTACTGAAAGATGACCAGAGATAAGATTAACAGAAGAAGAACGAAAACAGAAGGCGGGTGGGGTGGTGACATCATGGCTGTCCTTCAGCTGGCTGGATCTCAGCGGCGGCGATGTGGTTGAAACCGGTCAGCCAACACTGACTGGATCATTACATAATCTCACAGCTCCCTCTCAGGGGCAGGAGGGGGAGGAGGATGATGAGGGCTTTCTGTGGGGACCGAGGGAGGGGTGAGGAAGGGAGGGAACTATGCAGGCTGCATCCCTGGAGGTAATTTCTGCTGAAGCGTTAAGAACGGTTGAGTGAAAAAGTATTAGCTTAAGTAGGTTACATTTAGGTGAAAAGTTTAAAATGCTGACGGTTTGGGTTGAGTGAGCGCAGGTATTAGGTGAGTCGCGGGAAAGGATCTGGGGGAGAAAGCAATGCATCATGGGAATAACCATGGGAGAAGTTTGTTTAGTTGTCCCCAGGGATATCAAGTCTTTTTACCCAGCTCTCCTCCTGGGTTTATGGAGATGATAGCCACTCAGCCGAACACAGCAGCAGACTCAGCGCATCACAGATAGGGGCGTCACGCTGCTACAGAGACACTGGGTTTCAAGGATTGGCGCCAATACCAGTACCTGATAATGAGCCGTCAGCCAGTGGATACTTGCAATCAGCTGATACCTGCCTACATTTGATCCAAGTCTCTTGCATAATTGTACCATGGGCATCCACCTGCGAAGGGCACATTGAGAAAATCTGCATTTCTCTCAGACAGAACAGGCGGAGGCCTTGTAAGTCTAAAGACTAAATGTCGGCTGAAATGTCGCTTTTGCCTGCATTTCCCATTTCTTTAATGTAAACCGGTCCACAAAGATTCACACACTAATAGCAACCAAGGATTAAGCTGATAAACCAATGATAAGCCACTAGATGCCACAACATTGGATGATAGTATAGTATAGTTCAAGACCCTGTGGGTAATCTGACAGAGAGGGATACGGCGGTGGCTTGGAAAACAAAAGCCTTTGTTCTAATAGAGCACACATTGATGCAGAGCCGGACAACGCTTCCTTTATTACAGTAACGTAATAAGCTGGGGGACGTAAACAGCACGCTTCAGTGAAATAACTCAACACTGTCTGTATGGAAACAACAGCTACGCCACTGGAACACATGACAGCCACTCCTGACATTTTCTGCAGCAGTGCCTCTGACCGACGGCTGGATACGTTGAGTCTGAACTGGATGTCAGTTTCTTATTTTTTTATTTTTAAAGGGGAAGAGTTGCATAAGGCTCTAGGTTTGGCAGACAATAAGCATTTGAATCAGAGCAGTGCCTTAGGTGTTAGGCTGCAGCAGGATGAGGTTTTGAATGACTACACGACATAAGTAGACACTCGGCTCCCTCAATCACATCAGTTCACCCGAGTCAGGAGCATGAAGTCCAAACCAAGTGCTTCAGTCAGGCCAAAGACCGGCCGACATCAATAAAAGGTCAGGAATGTATTGGCAAATATGTCAGTAAATATGTTACCATGCAGCTTGTGAGTGTGCATGCGCATTGCTTGTATATGTTTACATCAGTAAGATTATCACCAAGGTTCTCCTGTGCCAGGGGAAATGTGCAGTGGCCAGTACAGAGGTAAGGGGCTAATGTTTTTTGGTGGTTACCGACATCCAGAAAATCAATATAGTAAATTAGAGTTTGGCAAAGCCCCCAGATGGACGGAAGTAGCAGGAAAGGGGAAGGGGGGGGAGGTCATTGGTAAATAAATCAATGAAACCCAGTGAGGTGAAGTCTCTTAAAACAGCTCAGCAAACATCCACAGCACTAGTCTATTAGCGAACACTAGTTTGCTTCTCTTTGTGAATCAAAGACCACTTAAACATTTATTGGATGCAGCAGCTAGGCCCGAATACAGCTGCAGAGTTACGCTTGGATATACACTTGACAAGTTTCCGTCCAAGGTGATGAATAAGTAATAATGAAACAGGTAAATAATACAATACAAAAAATAAGGCCACATCTTATTAGCCCATATCCCTGCAAGCGGGAATAAGGCACATTTTTAAAAACACAATTACCAATTTGCATACGGTTTAGCAACTCAAGATGGCCAACTCTTGCAGTGCAAAACATTTGCGCGTGGACATACCACCCCATCTTCTTGATCCGTGGCCACCGTTCGTGTCCCCGAGCCGCACACACAGAGACAAACATTCGCGTGGACACGCCCACCGCCGATGATGTCAGAGATTCCTGAGCCATGCCACCCTCCCGCAGCCCAGACCAGACCAGCCCAGCGGCTGTGGAGCTGGTCCAGTCACCGCTCAAATATCCGCCTGCCGGCCCCCATGTCTCCCCCCCCCCCTCCTCCTCTCTGGCTTCACATTCCTATGGCTGGCCATCCGAGTAACACATCCACACAACAACCCACTTCTTCTCGATTCGGGGATAAACATGAGGAACCGAGAAGGTTCTTCCACTCCTGGAGGGCAAGGATCCAGAGTCGATGTTTATTAAATCACATTTTTCCTATCTTGTGCGGAATTGAGTTTGTTAGTGAGTCGAGTTGTTTTTGCCCAAACAAGTCGCCATTCACTTTAAATAAGTGGTTTGAAGATAAACATCTATGCACGGAGGGAAGCACAGACACAATACAGACAGAAATCTGCTACATTATCTGCGAGCAAGTCCTGGCTTCCTAAAAAAAGAAAAAAGAAATGGCATGAAAATAACTACACACTCACGCTCCCAAAGATAGTAACAAGCTTAACTGTAGGACGTTTCCAACAAGCCAGTAAATTACCCAAATAACACGCAGCGATTGGCTATTGGCCCATTGGCATTCACACTGCGGCTTAATCAAAGAAAACAAGAGAGACAAAACCAAGCAAGTGACCTCATGCTGTAACGCGGCCCCCCGACTGCTTGATCTAATTTTCCTTCTTGGTCCGTAAACGACATCCCTGCGGCCTGCACAGTTGTCGTCCACTAATCCTGCGGCGGCGTTGCGCCGTGCGCCGAGACAGCGCTTCTCCTGCAGCAGAACGGTCTCATACTTCACGGTGGACTAGGACTCTGTAGTAGACTCTGTCCTGTACGCAGGACTCTCGCCCGCGTCCGCTGTAAGCGCACCGATTACAGCCAGGTTCACTGGGTTCAAACGGCCGTGGAAAACGCTCCCGAGTGCTGTTTGTTTGGCCGAGTGTCTGAAAGGTGATGTCATGCTGTAGCAGAGAACATGTGCCCTTGGTCTCTGTGATTTTGCTCGCCGCTGCTGTGTGTTCCCGTGAAATCCAGCGCAGCATTCCTGGGCCTCTCTCCTCAGACGCCGTCTGTGAACTCCATCATGCACAAAACGCTTGACGTTACGTTTTGGACGGTGGCGCTGTGCGACAGCAGATCACCCTCGTGGTAAATTCCTAGCGATATCGTCGGAAGTACAGCACAAACTAGGGATCCATGATAATTATTTATTTTCAACCGACACCATAACCGATTATTACCTGCATCTCATTGGCCAATAACTGATACGATTGCCAATAAGTTAATAACTTGTAGTTTGTGACACGCCAACTGACATTACCCGACTGACATTACTAATTATAGTAAACACAAGTTGCAGCTGCATGTGACTCATAAGATTTGTCGTGAAAACTAGCAGACTTTTCCCTCCTCTTGGAACCCAGCTGCACATGCACTGCAAATAGCAATCCTGCCGTTGTCCTGTGCGACTGTGAAAAACGTCCACACCGGCGATTACATGTTTGCTGTTTTGCTCCCTAATCTACTACGCCCACATTGCGTGGCTCTAGTCAGGTGCAGGAGTTTGCCTCATGAGCACGACAACAGCGTGCAGAGCCTGGTTAAGCCAACAGAAGCAATATTGGCTTTGAGTCATCAGCTCCATTTAAAATCGGCAATCATTTAATTATCAGAGTAATACTTTCGAATTTCCCATTATTAGCCAATATTTTATCGGACCCGATATTCCTCATGCGTCCGTAGCACAGACTCCCTTTTGTTTTTAAGTCTTTCTTTTCGGATTGGATAACCCAACAGGCCCTCCGTGGTAGAGCAGGGCCAACAGACTAGGTTCCCCGGTCTGTTCCCAGTAAACCCAATTTAGTCAGGCCTCATTGACAGCCTCTGAAGCAGAATGATGTGGAGAGGCCTGCGCAGGCCAGTGAAGACAACAATGACTTCTATATTGTACTTGGCCTCGTCACGCAATGACGTGTTCACATCTGCACGCCGGGTCAGGTGCTGTGTTCTACCAACACTGTACAGCACAGCAACACAAACAGAGCATTTTCTTTGGTAAATGATACAACCAACAGGGTTTTGTTTTGTATATTTTGGGGAGCTGGAAACCAAAAGTGCAGAGTAGACTCCGTGTGAGAGAAGTACCTATTCTAGTGCTCGCCTCTTGATCGATGTCCAGCTTTTGTGTCCATAACATCTCCATGTCTCCGTCTGTGGGCTACCGAGCTTCCTCCAGGCAATGGAGGGAGAATTTCAAGATGAACATTTAAAACTCCACAATGTGACCTTTTCACTGCAACCGTCACTTTTGTTCCAACTTCTCCAACTTTTCCACTGCCCACATTTTCGTTCAGCGTCTGAAGTATAAAACCCATTCACCCACGGCGATAATATAATTAAATATCATTGCTTACTATAAATATGATTGTCCATCAATTCAACAGATGGAAGAAATGGTAAATGATTAAATTATTTCAGTAAAAGAACTGGTCACGTTGGTAAAGGAGCTAGGTGACAAACCAAACTGAAATATTACATTTTGTCATTTATAGGGATTTTCAGTTCCATTGTACTGCACTGTTCCAGACAGTAGTTACGTCACTTACATCCCCAATAAAAAAAACCACCCCAAAGACCAAAAGGCATGATCTTCGATCCAAGATGGACCCCTGAAGACAGTGGCCATAGGATCAGTCCTATTACATAGATTTCCAGATAAAGCGCGGTGGGTCGCCAGCACTTAGCCGTCATCGCATGTGTAAACTCAAACCAAAGCTGGCTGAAGAGTTAATCCCGTGGCTCGCGGAGGCCGACCCCGGTGTGGTGTAGTACTAATGCTCATGTGAAGCTCCACGTGCTGCGGGGCCTGGCGCACCCGGAGGCGGCCATACGTCAAAGCCCTTGTGTGTGATGTCATCCAGGGGGCGAGAGGCTGCTCATCAGGCCAGGGTGTGGGATTACGACCGTCGTGCCACGGAGCCACTGGGGAGAAAACCCGGGACTCATGTTCAGCGGTCAACCCGGGAACTGCTCCTTTGCCAAACTCTGCCAGCAGCGTTGAAAGAGGCGTTTGGTTTCATGCCCCCAGTGAAAGGTATTCCTCTGGTATAGCTCTCGCGTACACCACGAGTTCCCTAGCCATGTTTACTAAACACAATGAGGGAATTCATATGTTGTATGCCTTGAGGTGTTCAATGTCAAGTGGCAATACACAGCATATGCAAATTAGCCTTTCCATATGGCATGTTTTATACCATTCGGTTGGCTGCTTCCCAAGACAAGCCCCGATGTTTTCGCTAATGATGTGAGTTGGCTAACCAGAAAAATAGGACATATGTTATGCTGTAAAATCTTATCTGCTATAGGTATGCTAGAGGTATAATCAGCATTTAGAACAGCCGTTTGTGTGAGAACAGTTAAATCTAACACATTTACCGCTGCTTGGTCAGCTAGATATATAAATCATCGTTAATACTTGCATGGATCGTGACCTTTACACAGCAACCCTAGTATGAGGCTGCTCCACCACAGGCCTGTAGCAAACAAACCTAGTCTAACCGGTCAAAAGCACTACAAACCAAGTGCAACCACAGGCTCACAACACACTTCACCTAACTTGCCATGTGCAACCAGCCTACAACAATAAACCTAACTCACCTCACCACAACAACAACAACACACACACATACTCCAAACAGAGACCTACCGGCCTACAGCAGCAGACCGAACTCAGCAAGTACAACAACAGCACACCCCACTCTAAACAGAGAGCCATCAGCAACCTAACTCACCGGACCGAGTGGAGCCGCTGCAGGGCAGGCAGTGATGGAGTGGAGGTGAGGCTGTGATTCTGGGCCTCTCCACCCTCACACAAACAGCCCTGGGCGCTGGCTGGCTGCTGTGTCACAAGGCTGGCAGGCGTCCAGCTGGGCCGGGGAGGGTGGGGCTGCAGAGACTTTTTATGAGTTGCTGTCTGGGTGCGCGGGCCTCTCTCCCCCTCTCTCTCTCTCTCTCTCTCTCTCTCTCTCTCTCCCTCCCTGAGACAAGCTACCTATTGATCGCAGTACAGGGACAGAGGCTGGTTTCTCCCACCTCACATCTCTTCCTGTACTGTTGCTAAGAGACACACAGGATGATTGGAATGCACGATAAGACAGTTCTTATTGTGAGCAGAAACATTGCCAGTTTGAGGTGCAGGGTGTGTTAATATTGCGCCTCACAGTTTACCCGGGGACTAGACTTTCATTCTGCGTGTTTGACCAGAACCGGTCACATCATGTTAAAGTGATGGGTTTGTCCTACTAACCTGGAGAGGCAAGCATCTATTTACTTATTAATACGACCGTTTGCAGCAAGGAACCTATGGGAATTATTATAGACAGGCTGCTAATGGGCTTGGCTCTGCAACTGACACTGGACTGGACCCCTGACACACACACACACACACACACACACACACACACACACACACACACACACACACACACACACACACACACA
>JAOPJI010000008.1:7047135-7058338 GCA_027122695.1 Merluccius productus | reverse complement strand
CACACACACACACACACACACACACACACACACACACACACACACACACACACACACACACACACACACACAGCTGCGTAATAAGAGCGGCAAGAATAAAGAAAGTAAAGTGATAATCATTGCTTAGTAAAAATGCTTTGCTGAAGCAGAACTGGGGCAAGTCATTTTTATTCAAATTAATCTCCAGACCGTCAGTACAAAATGTATTAATCAGATTTAGTAGAAACAAGAATAATAAGCGTCTCAGTCTTACAGTATAGCAGTGGGGCTTTACGTTTTTTTTTTGGTTTTGCACATGTTCCACCGTAATTTATCAGAAAAGTTTATGCAAAGTATCTAGTCACAATATATAGCACGTCAGATACACACAAAATAACTGAACATTTTCCACTGTGTTCAGTGTGTGTGTGTCTGTGTGTGTGTTTCTATGTGTCGCATCGTACAATACGCTCTCTCCACCCAAACAACAGACGACAAACCCTCAACAGAATTCAGTTCCTTATCTTATTCAGTTCCTTGTCTGACCAACATCACTTACATGTTCCCTCTCGCACAGGAAGACCCTCCTCACATACCGAGCTTCTACAAACACCCACAGACATAACAGTGTGTGTGTTGTGAGTGTTGCTGTACAAACAGACGTGTTTGTGCTATACTGGGATCTTAAGGGCCCCCCCCCTTGATTTTACCACCAGGAGGTAAAACAGAGTCCTAACTCCTACCAATTGGTATGGTCCACCAGGGAGCTGACTGAGGAGTCCATCTATCCACCTGTCATACATCTGGGAGTAAGCACTCCCATGTGTGATGTGGACCAGTAGTTACATTTAGACGGCTTGAAATGACCAACCAAGCTCACGCCTGGTGGTACAATAGGGGGTCCTTGAAATGATAAAAGTCCATGACAGTGGACTATGAGGTTTCCTTAGAGGTGAAGAACAATGCAGACGTCACCGTGGGTCTCTGTGCCAATAAGTGCTTTAATATTTGTGTTAGGGGTTCATTAGAAGAGGCACAGTAGTACATTTGACCCTCGCATTAAGAGAGAATATTTTTGCAGTGCGCAAAATATTATCATTTTTTCACATATTTTGATATTGAGCACTCCTGTTAGAAAAAAAAACATACTCTAAATGTCTATGAAGTTATACATGATACATCAGCAATACATATAAATAGTGTGAAATACTCGGATCAATTAGACATGTAATATCAATAAGAGATGGCACAGTATCAGTGACACAATGTAAACAATAGAACAGTACGAGAACCACAGTGAAGGGTACTATGTCAAAAACCTGCAATGACCACCAAGAACTGCAATACCCCAAAGCCAGGACACGTCGGTTAGTAAACCATCCACACACCTCAACGTGACACATTTAAAATGATCCCACAATTCACCAGTTTGTTCCCCACACCACAAGAAGGCCCATCTAAAACTAAAAGACCCACAAATGTCACCCAATGCCATTACAATTATATGAATAAGTATTTAATAGTATAATATTCCCCCCCACTCTCACCGGATTGGGGGGAGAAGGAGACGCATTTACACGAACAAAAGCTCAACCGTTGCCATGGAAACATAACTGTAACTGCTTTAATCACGGGACTCTATTATAATTTTTTTTTACTTTGGGAGGTAGATGGTTGAGTTCCGTAGCGAGACGGCCAATCAGAGCAGCGCATGTGGCCAGGGAAATCAATTTTAGTCGGCGCAGAGCAGAATCAAATCAAGTATAAATATACGTATTAGGGACAGGGGAATCAAATACACATTATGACAATCAGATGGCAAATGAAGATCAGAACTTTATCGACTATCCGCACGAAACAATGCGGCTAAAACGTAGATACAAATACATAACAAAAATAAAACGACAATGCCGCTAACGTTAATATTTCTCCAAACAATGTGCACCAAGGTTTCGTCGGCCCAGAGTAAGCAAACGGTATTCTTCATACGTTGGTTAATTAAATCCCTGCTAATCCCCATTTAATGACTTTCTCCCCCAGTGTGAGCGTTAGCCATGTGGCTCACTGGGATCTACTGTGAATGCTGAGCTGGACACTTCTAGGACAAGTCTGATCTGAGGTTGTTTGCGTTAGTTCGATGCTTCATTCAACCCAGAGCCTTTCAGGAACAAGCAGACAAAGATGGCAGAAGTACGTCTGTCAAGATTTTTGCAACCTTTCAGGTGAATCTCACGTGAAAACGTTTCATTAGCCCTGGGTCTTCAGCTTCACAAATAAAACAAAGAAATAAACATGGGAGCTTCATTTGACTTATCTTAGTTTGTAGTTTCAATAGAACAAACCAAAATAATAAAAATGTCTTGAGTCATTAAAATGAACAATGTTAGTCAGGTCCTACCACATACCTCTTGTTATATTACAATATATATATTTTGTTCTACTCGTTGTGGGCGGGGTCTACTCCATGTGTCGCCGCCCCCCTGCAGCGGCCCCTCAGGTGGGGCTTCCAGAGGAGGGGGGCGCTGAACACGGCGATGATGCCCAGGTTGAGGAGCACGCCGGTGGCCAGCACCCCCACCGTCCCCAGGAAGGACGGCACCGCGCCGTGGGTCACCAGCCACGCCCGCCGCGACACCATGTCCGCCATCACCCCCTCCATCTGGAAGTGGGTGCCCACCACGGCGCACACGTGGAACAGCTGGTGGCTGTGGCCTGGGGGGGGGGACCAGACAAGGGAACCAATGGGTTGGTTAGATGGGTAGATGACCCGCTGAGACCATGTGACTGCGTGTGTCATCATGTATAAAAAACATACTTCAACGGAGCCAGAGATGTTCAGGCCGACCGTGACGCCATGCAAATAAAACAGACAACGAAACAAACACATTCTAGGACACTTCAAAGGAAAGTGTGTTTCTAGTTTAAACATCTCTACGTAGGAACGGCGAGGTTTAGAGACGTATACACACTAGGAGCTTTGACATTCCCATAGATGTAGAAACATCACAAAAACACTTTCAACTTTGATTTCCTATGTAGAAATGTGGAAGAGGAGGAGGAAGAGGAGGAGGAGGAGGAGGAAGAGGAGGTTGGTACCGAAGTAGTCGAAGCGTCCCGGGGCCAGCCGCTCAGGGAGGTGCGAGGCGAACAGGAAGCAGGTGAGGAAGGCAAAGAGGAGGTGGTAACTGTGGTTGACCAGCGCCTCACTGGGCCCACAGCTCCCCCAGCAGCACAGGAGGAGCTACAACACACACACACACACACATACAAACACACAATTATGAAACTATCATGAAAACTATTTGCTTCAGGTAAACCAGCAACTCAGTTTCTTTGCAGTACAACACCTGGGCAGTTTGATTAATGAGCTGAGGCACAAAGAACCGGTTGAGTCAACACTTTGATCAATTCAAGATAAGTTCATGTTTGAACACAATGTAAAAACGTTCAGTCAACAAAAGTCCCAACCAAAAAAAACAAACCAAAAAAAACTAAAGAACCTCCTTCCCTCCCTCCTTTTTCCTCGTCCTCTAGTTTGAACTCCCTTCTCGTCTTTCTATACACGACGTACCTATTCATGATTTTACCCTGTGTGTCACTCGGTGAAACGTCTTTGAGTACCTTGAAAAGCTCTATATGAGTTTAACGCATTCATATGATTATCATTACTTGTACGATACGAGTAAAAAATAAAAACATACTTATTTTCCCAGTAAAAAGGGAGATAATGTTTCTAAAAAGACCTAAAGAAAAATAAAGATTGGGATAAATATTGCTGCAATTTGATGAAGAAATTAGGCCCATTTGAAGACCCCCCAAAAATGGAAACGGACAACAAATCAAACATCTTAATCCATGACATCATGACACCCAACCAGAGTAAATCTAGGTTCTATAAGTTAGTGTTATTGATGAGATTTGTCCTCTGGTGGTTGCCGTATTGGGGTTCACTCACTCTGTAGAACAGGGGGACGGTGTCAAAGACGAAGGGAAACACGAAGGCTCCTGTCCGGAGGACTTTACTGCGCTGAGGGAACTGCAACTCCAGGAACCTGTGGAGCACAAGAGGAGCTTCAGCACCATGTCAGCGCTGGACACACATACTTGTTGAATTCGGTGACTGACCCCTCATTCCAGGGATGGTGAGGTGTCGAATGGACAGACTGCTAACAGGGGCTTTCACACTTTCACTGCTTAGTCAGAGGCTAAGGTTAGCCAGAGGCTAAGGATAGACCCAGGCTAGGTTAGCCCCAGGCTAACGTTAGCCCCAAGGCTTAAGCCCAAATCACACTTCTCCTTCGAGGACATATGTGAAGATCCCAGACTGTACACGCCCTTCTTGCCGGTTGATGACCTACACTTTCTTAAACCTGGGCTAAGTAAAGGTAAAGGTGTATAAAGTATATTTGTTTACACTGCAGTGTTGGAAAACCCCGGCAGTGCGTGTGTCTTTATGTCATCATTTGCATGTTTTGTGTTGTTTGCCAGAGGGAAGATGGGGTCAGGCCTAGCTAGTTTGGCCTGCTTTAGGGAAGAGATAATCAACTCTGGCATTTCTAAATTTGCAAATGCCAAGTTCAACACACAGACAAATCACCATCACATAAAAGGTGCTACAACTAATGGCATCAGCTAATTTCAAAATTACATTTTAAAATGTTCAATCTGCACTAGGGCACAAAAGCGATTAGAAGCAGGACAAATTAACACCATTTGCCTGCGTGAAGCCTGCACTATGGAAATGCCTGCCTGCCCAGCATGCTGATGAAATTGAGTTATCTCGCCAACTCTGGGACAGGGACGGGCAATGCCTGTCCATTGTCCCCCCCTAAAATAAAATAAATAAAATAAATGTTGTGTTCACTCAGACCCACGGACTAAATGGAGAGAAGGAGCCTCATCTTGACTGAGCCGTGGGCGGATGGGTCTCATGATCCCTTCAAATTAAAAGTTCAGTGGGTCCAGTCAAAAAAGCGAACTGCAAGTTGTGGAGTGTGCGTGGTCGACCTGGTGCGTCTCACCTGGTGCGAGTCAGACTGATCAGACTGTGGGGCTGGGTGAGGCGGCACACCTGTGGTGCACTTGTAATCAAGGCCCACAGGATAAACCAGCTATCGCCACACACACACACACACACTCAAGAGAGCATCTGTCATGACAGCATGTTAACATCTGCTCTGGCTGAAACATTGTGCCTATTCTCAAACTAAACTGGGATTATACGCAACGTCTACTATTGTCGGAGGAGCCCAGCAAAGCCACTTAGGTGTCGTGTGGCAGGGACTTTTGGCTTTTTTACGTAGCAAAGGAAAGTACAGGTGGTCACCAAACAAAACACAATCTCAAATAAGAGATATGTGAAACTTGGCACTAGACTGTGATTTCCAAAATGACTGCATGGAGGGTATCCACCGACGTGAGTTGGCTTCATTTAGCACGGTGACACCCGTCCCTGAGTCAATAAGGGAGGTGCTGGAAGCTTCTCACATGAAAACATGAATAATCAGCCAAGCAGTGATAAGATTGTCACCCAAACATGAACCACGCCAAACCCCATATCTAGCTCTGCACCTGAACCCGCTCCAGCGCACCACCCGACTCTTTTTGTCCAGAGAAACAAACAGGTCTGAGCGATCGGATCTCAATGCGTCTCGGGTGCATTCACACCAAAACAAACTTTTTTATACATTACCAACAATATAGTCATACTTTCTTTATTTGTGTTTAAAAAAAAATGTGTACCCATAATGCAGTGGGGAGTGTTTCTCACCTGGAGTAGCAGGAGAGGCTGGTGCAGAAGATGGTGTTGCCCACGGCGATGGGGACATAGTGTTGATGCAGCCAGCTGTTGACCCAGCCGTCGGGCATGACGTAGGACCCGTACGAGATGGCACAGCCTGCACAACATCGTAGTATTATTATTATTAACAGATCTAAAGCTTTTCAACCAATCAGCAGACACTTCTATCCAAAGCAACTTGCAGTGAATTGAGATCGCAGCAGGTAGCGGTTAGGATCAGACATCTGACATGAATCCCAATAGCGTATTCTCCATCGTTTTCAAGCCAGGGGCCCCTTAGAATGGATACATATTCATATGGACCCCCTATAATAACACAGGATATTTGTAATTACATTTTTTTTTTAATGAATATTTTCGGTTATTTGTTTTTTTAATAAATTATGTATGATGTTTTTTGTGGACCCCTTTGGCCATATGACCCCACTTTGGGAATCACTACTTCACACCTTTTGACTGGGAGTCAAAACTCACTTCACTCTATCCTGCCTGCGGTCCCTGGTCTCACATCTGGACCCTGGTCTAACATCTGGACTCAGCCTTACCCCTTCAAATACTGCGTTGCCATCAGCGTCACCACGTCAATTCACTATTAAATGTGCTCCGACTGGGAGCGTCGGCAAATCTTTCTCTGTTCATTGAAAACTGTCCATGTACAAAGAATGATGTCATCATATTTGAGTGAGAATCCATCGGACGGAGCCACCGGAGGCAGCGAGTGGAAAGGTTGCAACTGCTGACTGTTAGCGTCATTTGAATTCAATAGCATGAATGGCACATAACAAAGGAGTGCACCTGGTATAGGTAGTAGCACAGTCGCAGAAAACTTTTGGGATAACAATGTTACATGCAAATGCCACCGCATGATTTGTTGAAAAGGCGATTTGAATATGTAATGGTTGTCATCTCTACGTACATTTTAACAGTGCTCGCGCTCCACTGCAGACCAGAGCGGATAAAATGCAAAAAAAAAAGACAAAACGTCGGTCAGGTCACAGACAAAACAAAACAAACGTGCAACATTTCTCGCAGTAATATAACAAAGAAAATAACAATCACATCTCCCAAGATTTAAAAAAACCGGTAGGGCTGAAAGCTTATACTCAAAGACTAATGTAAATATTTTTATTTGTATTTTTCACAGGTCCAAAAACAACTTCTTCACAGTAAAAGCGCGGGCTGACCGTATGGAAGGTGTGAGACAAAGCAAACAGTGATGTAAGCACTGCCACGCCTCTAGAAACACGTGTCTGCCAAGAAACAACACTTAAAGATTAATACTAACTTAGGACTCAAAGATTAATCTTAAATTGTTAATATTTGTGTACTTAAAGTCGAAGGTCACCTCGACATTTGTCAGTGACCCTTATATTCCCGTGATTAAACAACAATGATATTCCAATGATTATCGAAATATAATCGGCGCAAAAGTATTGAGGGTGTTTAAAAATCAAAAACTAACTTTATTTAATCCATCCTTCTCAAGCCCTTAGATGAAATATAAAGTGAGACCTTTTCCTTCGTGCATTTTTGTTTTCTTTTTGAATGCGCATGCAAAACCAAGTACTCCAAACCTTACTGTGTGAGACCAAACCCGGGGATCTGAATGTATCTTCAACAGTGATTTCTACCGTTTCATTCTCATTTTTATCGAAGGCTTCCTCGATGTGACATATCGGTTTCTACCCTAACAGGAAATTGCAATGTAAAATCCAGCAGCCGCAATGTGAAACGCAGGCCAGTCCCTCGCTTGTCACTTTAACCCAATGGACCAGAGGAAGAGAAACTGCTCGGTTGTGTATTAAACGTTCGGTTAGCCAACAAAGTAGACAGGGTAGGTTCTCGTATCCGTGTTTCCTAACCTGATATGTACACAGGGTCAGAGGGAGACTGCTGACTCATAAGCTGGAGATATTTGATGGTACATTTTTGATGGAAAAAAGGAAGGTTTGAAAGGTCTCGTAAAAGACCTCTGTATAGACAGACCGCCTAATGATTCGTACCCATGAGTGAACTACGACTAACTGCTTAATGTGGCGTGATGTTGCGGGTTAAAATTATGTGTGGGGGAAGCAAATCCAATTTGGGGTCACTACCAGTTGCTGACTCAAGCTGAGGAGAAAATCACACTGACATAGGAAACTAAAGTTTAACAAACTGATGTGATTAGCAATCTTAAAACTGAAATCTTCTGCAAATGACGCAATGCAACACGCGGCCATTCTCAAGTGACTATGTCACCACAGTGTGTTTTTTGGTCATTACAAGAAGTCCCCAAAAATGTATTGTGACAGTTCGATTCCAGTAATAACCCTCTGAGATCAACGTACGCAACGTAGTCCCATTTAAATCCTATACCTAGACCATCAAAATAGTCTCATAGCTGTAGACTTTGGCTTCAATGACAAGAGAGCAAACTCTGATCCATGTGATGGTTAAAATGACGCCACAATATCGAGGCTCTATGTGGATGCAGGTAGTACATGTCTGTGAATCCATCCGTCTATATACAGTATCCATGCGTCCGTCTATTTATCATCCATCCATCCATCCATCCATCCATCCATCCGTCTTCATACCCGTCATCAATCTATATATCTGTTCATGAATTAAAAATGGGAAATTTACAACCAAATAACAAATCATTAACAGTATCATGAAATAATGAATGAATGAACGTGGTGAAACAAATCGGGAGAGTGGTTACCCAGGCTGTAGAGGCTGAGCGCGCCGTAGTCGAAGAAGTAGCAGATGTGCCGAGACTCGGGGGACATGGTGCTGAAGGTGTGAGCACAGCTGGACGTGAACGGGTACACGCAGATCAGCAGCATGTACACCAGCAGGGGCCAGGTGTAGCTGTCCGACAGGAAGTTCAGCGTCGAGCAGAGGACGCTGAAGCGCCACAGGAAGTACCTAGAAAGGCAGAGAAGGAACTGTGACGTCTCACTGGGCTCGGCGTGGTGAGCACAGGTTGTGGTTGTTGTTCGGGTGCAGAGCACACAGAGAGGAGTTATAGATGGTACAGTCCTGCTTCACAATGCGGTGGCCCTCGCTGTGAACAAACGCTCAAAACTGAGCGTCATGTGAATGACAAAACCTAAAATAACGCATTATAATAAATGCGTTATATGTAATGCTATATCAGTCATTCATGAGGGAGGTGGTTAAATAACATTTTAGCTGGACCATTGTTACAAGAAAAGGTTTTGATTGCTTCTAGACTTTGGCCATTAGTCATCATTCAAACACTTTGTCAAAAGCGACTTGGAGTGAATTGAGATGCACTAATTTAATAGCAGGTAGAGGTTAAGCATCTTGCTCTACGTAGACTGTGGACATTGGGGTTCGAACCCAGAACCTTTTGGCTGGTAGTCAAATGCCCTAACCACTAGCCTACCTTACCCGCCCCCCAAGCCACGTTTCCAAGCTTGCCCTTCTCTCACTATGTGGCTCAAGGGCATGTGGGCACCTTCAGTACAAGGTAGCGCTATTCCCACAGAAAGTACAAACCACGTGGGCAGGAAGTGGGTCCAGATGTTGATGGTCTCGTTGGTGAGCTGGAAGCTGCTCAGCAGGCAGTCCTTGGCAGAGCTCTGGGGGTCCCGGTACCCGGAGATGATGCCGTCTTCCCGGAAGACCTGCGGACCGGGGGGGCAGGCACAGGCGGCGGGTGAGTTTTTTTTTTTAAACAGCGATAACATGAAAGCATGATCTGAGACATGCTCACATGTCTTGCTTATAAGACAAATACACAGTTTGTGTATACGTACGCGGTACAAATACACAACGGAGCAACGGATGTGATTCGCAATCTTAAAACTGCAAATGACGCAATGCAACACGTGGCCAACTCTCTAGTCTCGAGTGACTATGTCACCACCACGTGTTTTTTGGTCATTACAAGACGTCCCCAAAAATATATTGTGACAGTTTGATTCCAGTAATAACCCTCTGAAATCAACGTACGCAATGTAGTAATATCAGTAGTAATATCGAGGCTCTATGTGGACGCAGGTAGTACATGTCTGTGAATCCATCCATCTATATACAGTATCCATGCGTCCGTCTATTTATCATCCATCTATCATCCATCCATCTTTATACCCATCATCAATCGATATATCTATCAGTGTGTGTCTCAAAACACACTATACGATTTCTACACAACACACTTCCCGTCCTGTGCGGATGGCTATTTTGTCAAAAGGACCACATTGAGAGAATGAACTTAAGAGGAAACAGGAAATGGAAAGGAAAAGACACAGGAAGTTGTCCTCACCTTGGGCACCTGGTGGGTGTCGAGGAGCTGGGGCAGCTTGAGGCTCAGCATGTCGGCGCGCAACCGCAGGGCTCCCTGGCCCCTCTGGCAGGCCTCCCGCAGCCGCGCGCGGCACTCCCGGCACAGCACGCACCAGATGGGGCCGCCGTCGAGGGCCTGGGCCTCTTCGCCGGGGCCCGCCGGCTCCCATCGCAGGCAGCGGCCCCAGCCCCACGCCTGGCTCCAGCTGCCGGTGCTGCCCCAACTGGCCACACTGCCCCGCCACACAGGAAACACTGGGAAGAGGACACACACACACACACACACACACCTGTAAGTAAGTGATACGGCGTTTGGTGGTGGATGCTTTTGTCCAAAACGCGTTATCATGCTTGTCCCCGGCACGAAAACAATCCCTAACCCCAGCAGGGTTGTCATGCTCTACCTAGCCCTGTGTGTGTGAGTGTGTGTGTGTGTGTGTGTGTGAGTGTGTGTGTGTGTGTGTGTGTGAGTGAGCGTGTGTGTGTGAGCGTGTGTGTGTTGGCCATGTCACCGGTAAGATGAGCAAGTGTTTATTTAGTGTTATGTGAAACAAACAGATACTGGGTCGTCAAACAGTGGGTGTGCACAGTTTGACGTTTCGGTTGAACTTGAATAAAAGAAAAACACATCGGAAATATGATTGAATACAATATTTAAATATGAGCCGAAATGGCCATTGGGGGTTTTTCCATGACTACACTAATGATACGTGTGATTGAGTAACATTATAAAAATAACCTCTGTTTCACTGTATAAGTGTGAGTGCATATACTTTATATAGAGTTTGAATGCGTTTGAATGAATCGCACACCGTACAGTTTGTACTGCCATGATGAATCATTGAATACAATGACACGTTGACTTTTGAATCTTTATGTTTATACCGTAGAGTCTTCCACCAAGTTACGATAACAGGACATATTTGGACGATTTCCGTTGAGCCATCGGTGTAAATGACATGGGGGACGCTGCGCCTCGTCCCCATCACGTCCCCACAATGCTTTGAGAAAGGTTTATTAGCAAAAAAAATGCTATGTAAATTTCACGTTAAAGGCATACTATGCAGTTTTCCGGTTTTGTCAAGCAGCTACCCCTACAGTCGCTGCGGAGTACTTGTATTTAAC
>JAOPJI010000008.1:7032653-7046854 GCA_027122695.1 Merluccius productus | reverse complement strand
GATTCGCTATACTACGAGTTTGTTTACCATCGAAATGACTTTGAAGCTGTTATATTAAGGTACAAAAGTTGCATAGTCTGCCTTTAATGTTAAGGTTTAACGTTAATGTTTATTCATCTTTTGCAGCCTAGGCTACGCCCTTTTGGTGCTTTCTGCGCCGTTATTATCTATATATACACATCTACATACCGATCCACCCCCCCCCCTTGACATAGCCTACAATTGCATAGATTGAAGAAGAAAGTAATGTGAGCCCTCATGTCCGCACCACATTTCAACACAAAGGGACGCCCGTGCGTTTCAGCTTCCCGGGGTTACCACTGGTCATCATCGGTCATCACGGATTAACTTTTGTTCAGCACGGGCCGCGGACGCAATAATGCCTTTGTTGGACCGGGACGGGACAATCTCCCTTTGTCTGAGTCTCTGCAGAGCCACGCAGACAGCGAGTTTGAGAAAGACCGCCATTGTCACGGCAGCAGTGGGCCGTGGATACGCAAGCGCGGCTAGCATGGTAACAGCATGTTCCTGCCGACCAGCGCTCCTCAGACAAATCCTTCTTCTGATGGGAGAAGGGGGGGCGGGGGGGGGGGGACAAAGGGGATGCCTTTGTTTACGGGCCTACACCATGTCTCTGCATGCTACACACTCATGCCTTGGTCAGATTGATTAGATGTGGATCTGCTGTAGCCCCGTTTGTTTATGTTTTGCTCATCTGGTTTTAGTTTTAGGACAAGAAGTAGTCGAAGGCAATTTAGTTTGCTGAATATAAATATTTATTTATCAACGTTTGACTTATTGTAGAGTGTGTGTGCGTGCGTGTGCGTGTGTGTGTGTAAAGGACGAACCGGGTTGAGAGACCATAGATGCACTTTAAGGAACAGAAAACACTTGGCTGACAAAAACACACGCAGTGGAGCACATACAGAAGCACGTGTGCTGCCAACGTGACCACTCAAGGTGCGTGTGCATGACAGGCGGAATCAAACAGCCGGATCCAGACAAAGAGCGGTGCTGTTGGTGGCGTTTACTCTCCATGCCATGGTAACAACGTTAACTTTAGGCTGTGGATGTTTACCTAGAGTCAAGACCTTTCCCTCAGACCCGACACTACTTTCTCCCTCTTCTGCTCTCATTTCCTCTCTTCTCATTTCCTCTCTTCCTCTCTCTCCTCCATTCCTCTCTCTCCTCCATTCCTCTCTTCTCCTCCATTCCTCTCTCCTCCAACCCCCTCCTTTCCTCTAGTGGTCAAATACGGGTGAAATGCCAAAACTCTAGGGCTGCAACGATTAGTTGATTTATCGATTGACAGAAAATTAATCGAATACAATTTTTAGGAAATAGATTAATCATTTAGGTAACTTATCAAGTACAAATATCAAGCATTTGCTGCTTGATGCTTCAGAAATTCAAATGTTTGGTTGGTGGATCATTATAAAATGAATACTTTAGTTTTTCTTGGCTGCTTGTCAGATAAAGCAAGCAGATTTAAGACATCACTTTGGACTCTGGTAACTTGTGATGGCATTTGCTATATTTGTGACATTTCCTAGACTAAATTATTAATCAATTAATCTAAAAAATATTAGATTATTATTTAATCATTCAAATAAGCCTAAAACTCTTAAAATGGCACGAAAACATGCTGGAGCTTTAGCTTACATTGAGTTAAGAAACTAATATTTTTATTGCACAGATTTATTGAAGGACCTCTTTCTTAACATCCTTGACAAATTCTAAATAAATCATGAAATCGATATAGGACTGTATATATGTTAGTGAGCTAGACAGCTTTTTCAAGTCACTCACGTGAGGATATTCACGATTATCCCGATTCACGATTATAACGATAATGGAAATTGACCAAGATCAACTTATTGAGTGTTTATCACAACCTGCGATAAAACCCTACATGGTCCCATCCCTAGTACAGACATAGCAGTAATACTCTAGTCATGCACAGCGATACTCTACTAGAACTAGTATAGCGAGTATACGGTGGTCAGTAATACTGAGTCCGGGCCCGGCAGAGACGGAGCGTCCCCCAGCTGCAGTCCCTGGTGACAGAGTGGGCTTTGTGGACGCCAAGACCCGGGAGGCGGAGGGGAGGGCTAAGGGACAAGAATGAGGGCACACACATTCTCTCACAAACACACACACACACACTCTCTCTCACACCAACAGACACGCAGGCCAATGGGTTCAGAGTAAGGCGACGGCGCGGAGAAACACCCCATTTCATCGCTGTCCGGTCTGAGAAAGAAACTGAGTCTGAAGAGATTGACGTCGTCGTCATCAGGTGTCAATATTTGTGAGGGATTGAAAGAAAAATCGTTTTGTTCCAGGTTGTGTATCCTCCTGTGGTCCGCTATAAAAGGAAGGTTCATTGTTGTGAGAAAACATTGTTTGCCTAAAAACCGATTACAGACGGGAGTTACAATACAGAGAACAATGAGTCAATGGAAAGTTGGTGTCGAGAAGCAGACGGACGCTATATAGACGGACAAGGGAATTTGTTTGCAGCTCCTCATAGCGTGACAAACTTGTACGCAGGCTTTCTGCAAGGATTTGCATGTTTTCAGAGTATGCGTGGTTGTCATCCCCTTCTGTGCACCGTCACAAACGGTGACGGCAGTACACCGAAAATACTTTTATTATTAGCCTTTACGCCTTCTGTTCCAAACGCCCTGTTTTGTGGCGAGCATGGGCACCTTCATGCGATGACGTCTCTTCCTCAGATTGCAGGGTTTTTAGTCACGGCAGAAGATGACACACCAATGAGCACAGTCCTCGGTGACTCATCCCCACTCTCAACCGCCTGTCCCACCAGGAAGTGGGCTTGTGATTGGACGGTTGTGCTTGGGCCCCTCGGTTCCTGTCAACAAGTCCTACAAGTCGCACGCTGATGGTGAGCCCCACCCACCCCCACAGCTTTAATACATTCCACTTGTACTCCTCACTCTCGCTAGTCAATTAGCAACGTAGTGTTTAGTTTAATTTGAATTTTAGATACGCGTCATTAATGAGCAAGTGCTCGTTAGGCTCAAGGACGTCCTACAGATGAACTGCAGACATTGAGGTTCGAACCCAGAACCCCTCGACCACTGTGACTATCCTGTGTCTTTGCCTTTGCAGCCAGCTTTACAACAACACACGGGTGGGGTTGAACCGACAAGCTACCCGAGGGGGGGGGGGGCGGTTGGGGAGAGGAGGTTAAACCAACTCTGGGGCTCCCCAGGGTGCATCCCTCAGCGCTCTTTAAACATGTGGCTGTCCGACGAGGGTGGAGGAAGACAAAGACGCTGGAGAGACGTCCAGAACAACACACACACACACACACACACACACACACACACACACACACGTGTCCAATCCACAATTTCTGCAAACTGCCTGATCTTGGATAAATATTGGCAGGAGTGGCGAAATCGGTGTTCTGGGCTGGGTTTTGCATGTCGCCTGATAAAGTTTTAGCGTCAATGAAAGTCACATTCAACTGTCACCTCTGCTAGCGTTGGGCGGTGTCTGTCTAGGTTATCAACACAATACATCTTGTTCACTTGAGAAACGTAGTGTGATAAAACAGTGTGTTTACATTGTTTCACAAGTCTGGGACTATGGCAGGGTGTTGTGTTTCAGAGCGGGCTTCATTGCAACTATAATTAAAAGGAGTTTTTCAGGCCTACACCTCAAATCCCTTCTTCAAAAACATGTGGAAACTCATCAAGTTAGCACTATTTAGAAGCCGGATAGTGCATGCCATTAAGGTACAGGTAGAGGGGCTAGCCGGCATTTTGCTCAAGGATTGAAATGCCACTGAGGATTTTAGGCAGATCTCCAACTGGACCAAATGCCTGGTTCAGCTGGTTACCAGGGGGGGATCAGTGGCAGGAATGTTCCTCACACTGGCTAGCCTGCAGAAACCTGGGAGATGCACACCAGAAAGAGGTGTTGGACTTAAATGACGGCGTCCAGGTGAAGAGTCACTCCCCCCCCCCCCCACACTGCCTACAAAGAGATGCCATTATCCTCATGGTCATGTAATGTCACTTACTGTAGATACAAGTACTACTAGTTCTAGCTTAAACCGAGGGACACCAAAGGGTTTCTTCTGGATTTGCCCATGGCTCTTATGATTGGAGGAAATTAAGTTGATCTTGGAGAAATCAAAATATAAATCTGATTTGCGCAGTAGCCTACTCGGAGTGCGGTAATGTAATATTTGTGCAAATTGGCAAAGTAATGTCATATTTTAGATGTTCAATATTCAACTCAATTTGTCCCTCAGGGAGGAAATTCAAGGCAGGCGATTTTTGCCAACAACAAGGCAGACGACACATCATACCCATCACACACATTCAGCACAACACAAACACACACATTCAGCACAACACAAACACACACATTCAGCACAACACAAACACACACATTCAGCATTCAATAATGTATATATATGTATATATATCGAGCCAAACCTTAACCTCCCTCCAATATAAATGGGTCGGTGGTTCCTGTCATGTGACCACGAACATGTTTTGACAAGCTGACTCCTACCCAGATGTAGCCCACATCAACAACCTGAAGAACACTGGACTCGGGAGGAGTCCGAGTGCGCGTGCGCGTTTCACGTTAAACCCAAAACATTTTTAAAAAACGACAAAAAAAACTACACATTTCGTGAACAGAAACGTTACCAAAGCGACCGTCCACACCCGGCCGCCACAACACCGAAATACTTTGAGCGACTTTCACGTTTTTTTGTTTTTGTTTGTGCTTTTCACCCTTTCCTGAAAACACACACAGACACACACACACACACACACACAAGAAAAAACAAAACAAAACACACAACAGGAATGTGGACGCCTCCATGTCACACCGCCCGCAGCGACAACTTACATGACAGCAACACCGCTAACGAAAACAAGGCTTCAAAAAAAACAAGCGAACTTTGTCATCTTTTTTTGTTTGTTTGTTTGTTTTGCGTTTTTACGCAAAAAAACAACCAACCGCCAACTTACCGCGGGGGTCCGTCATGTGTCGGCGGGGTGCGCGCCGCGCGCCGCTACCATACGGGGAAGACAACAAAAACGGTTAAAATCGGTACTCCGCTCGAGACGATGGCGACCCGCGCACGAGAGCAGCTTCCAGTCGGTCGTAGTCGGTGTCACTGCCGCCGCGCCTCGCGCTGCACTCAGGAGCCAGTAGGGCGCGCGCACCCGGCGCTCACGTGGGCTCTCCCACTACAGAAACAATAACACGCGCCATGTGGTGGCGCGGCGAGGGCGCGCGCTAGGCGAGGCGGTCCTTCACGCGACAGATACAGAGATACGGTACACCTAGTTCTGTTTGGCCTGGTCAGCGGTAACCCGGGACCCGGTCTAGGACTGGGAGCTAGGCGCCTATCCTGCCTTTTTTTTGGTAGTTTCTCGTGAATAGTTCAACACACAATTACGTTATGTAACATGTTCAATATATATGCCGTGTAGGCAACGAAAAACGACAACCTACAGGCCTCGGTCTATAGAAAATATACTAATACTAGTACTACTACAGTGTGAGTAAGCCTACGTTTTGTTTTTTTGTAACTGGGAGTGACTCGGGACAAAACAATAACCCCCCCCCCCCTTTCCTGGGAAGCGAGGCGGTGTCCTGGAGGAGACGGTTCTGGGAAACGGGGCCAGTTACAGTTCAAACGACTCCACATGCGAGCAAAAACACCCAAAACAAACCGTGCCGTTGCGAAATCAGCGCATGGGAAGGAAAAAAAATAGAAAGTGACGTCATGTGACTACCGTTGTTTTTTTTATTTAGCCGATTTTAGCAGGACATTGCCAATTTCGCCATCCGATTAAAACTTCTCCCGTCCCACCACCATCCGACATAGCCGCACCCCTAATGAATGGCCGCACTGCACCCTGGGGGAATACACCTCGTTTCATAATGGAGACCTCAGGAGAGCTCATCCAACAGGCTTACCTTATTGTATTGTGGACATGGGCCAGTCCAGCATAACTTACTAGTAATAATAAATAGAAGATGCACCCAAGTCCAACACTTTGCAGGTCCCATAATGGTTTTTAAGATGGTCAAAAACAAAAAAAGAGCAACTTACGCATGAAATCCACATTGGCAGGACACTTCCCAACTGTTAGTAATGACCCTTTCATCGACATCCTGACGACAAAAACGCCCTTGAAGTAATAAAAGTGACTTAGTTATTCATTGTATTTCCCTTCCCCCCCCCCCCCATCATCCTCAGACATGTGATGGCCACAACCTGTTCACACTTAATGTTGTGGACCTAGACGAGAATGCTGCCTACAGTTTTCATGAAGAAAAGTTAACTAAAGAAGTGGTCCGTCCCGTTCGCCAGCAACCGATTGGGGTTACTCGGTCCATTCAGTCCGAGGATTTGGCTATTCCCAGCCTGTGGGGCTTTGCTCAGTCACTGGAGGGCATGGGGCCCACAGCGGAAAGGGGCATGAGAGGTAACCGTGAAAGAGAGGGCCCGCCGAGACCTAGTTTCAAAAGGGTCGTTTTTTTTGTTTGCCGAAAACCGGTTCGATTCAGAAGCGGTTCACAATCCACGACACAGATCAGATCGAGACTCCAGTCATTAAACACACAGACGAGGATGTTAGACGGGCATCTCTTTATTGTTCAATGTAAGGCCACACACACACACACAAACGCACGCACACACACACACAAACGCACACACACGCATACTGCCTTCGCTCTGCGCTGTGTATAACAGGTCAGTTGCTATGGAAATGGTGATGTTAGATGGTCATGGCATCGAGGAGTTCACAGGGATCAGTACTGGGCCCACTGCAGTTTCCTTAGGGTTGGGTGTACTAGCCCCTCTCTCCTCGGGGACAGCGTGAGGCGGATGTCGACCACCCCCGTTTTCAAACAAAACAACTTTACGAATCCACCCGGAGTCACTAGCACTACACTCTTACTCAGAAGAGTAATACGAGTTATTTGTTTCGTTTTTTTTTCAGTGGAACAATACACAACAATCTCTTCCCTTCCTCCGACATGCTTGCGCATTTCATTCAGCGACTGCTTACAAAAAAGCAAAAAGTATAGAACATTGTTTGGGTACAAAAATAAAATCCAAATTAAAACCACAGTCGGGCACAACCCACAATTTTTTTCTTGTATATATATATATCCATATATATATAGATATATATATCCTACACAAACAGCAATACATTAGTCACTAGTAACAAAAATACACAGCAAATAAAGGAAGGGGGGGGGGGAAGAAAAAAAAATAGATTAGACACATTGGAAAGACCATCCCAGAGACAGTGAAATCCACCATCTTGCCCCTCTCAAGTTACGAGGCCCTGTCTGAGACGTACAACCGGTAAGCTTGGCCCGCTCGAGTTGTCAAGTGAACAGTGTGTGCGTTTTTCCTTTTTCTCTCTTTTACAACAAAAAAAACACAACACTTTCCCTTCTACAGCTCGGCCTTGACCAAAACCCCTTGGCTACCGGACGCCAGACAGGAAGCGCTCTGCTCTCAATCACACAGGGGACAGGAAGGAGGAAGCAAAAAAGCCAAACACAGCTCTACTATATACCTAGATGGATGTATCTGAGCATGAGAGTGTGAGTGTGTGAGTGTGAGTGTGTGAGTGTGTGTGTGTGTATGCGTGTGCGCGTGTGTAAGAGATTCGCTCTTGGCGGCGCATGTACTCTTGGTTGCTAACATATACAGTATATGCCTGGTTAGGGTGTGAACCGGCGGCACTTAAAAGATGTGTAGCATCCCTCCCACCCACACCGATTCCTCATCTCGACCACTGTGGGCCACTGTTTACGCTGGGAGAATTATTTTTTTTGAGGGGGAGAGAGGGAGTGAGGAGGTAGGGGGGAGAGATCTACCATTACTTTGAGCTCCGTTTCACCCTTCATCTCCTCCACTGTATTTACCTTTACAGCCCTCCTTAGCCTTAACTCCTTCCTTCTTTTCTTTCGATCTATCCTTTCTCCTTTTCCTTTCCTTTTCATCTATCCTTCCTCCTTTTCTTTTCTTTGAGTTGTTTTTACCTCGGAGACGGAGATACACACAGAGCAAAAGAGTGGGAGAGAGAGAGAGTGAGAGAGAGAGGGAGCGAGTGTTTGAATCGATCGGCGGTCCACGGCGCCGAACCCCGCCCCGCTCGGACCTCTCAGCCAATCTCCTTCCACTGCCGGTAGAACTCCACCATGTTCTTCAGCTCCATGCCCGCCATGCTCGCCGCCTGGACCGCCGTCTGTGGAGAGGGGTGAACAAGTCAATGACAATGTCCCTCTCTCGCTCTTTCTCTTTGCATTCATTCACTCAACATCTTACTGCTAGGCCAGCATCATCTCATCCATCCCATATGATTGACATCTGGTAGTTTAAACCAGTGTAAATGAGTGACCCACACAAGTCAAGAAAGAAAATACCATTTGTGCTAGCAAAACTAACACAAATGGCCAACAACTCGAATCATTCATTCATCATTAAATAATTGTATGAATTGATCGTGGACCAAAGTTTGATAGGACAGGTTATATGACAGTTTGACAGGCAGGCTGAGACTGACCTTCATGGCCGCAGAGCGAGAGCTGAGCTCTTCCACGGCATGACCGGTCAGAATGGTTACCATGCCAGCCGTGTCATCATCGCCGTTGCTCTGGGAGACGGTGAGCTGGCGGCAGCTGTCCACCATCTTGTACAGATGCCTAGGAACAGAGCAGCCAATCAGGAAAGAGAATTTACAACATGCAATCAACAACAACACAAATGATGAGTACATTTGAAATGTACTGTTGTGTAGCCTTTTTAATGTCCAACTGCACAAAGTTGCACTATTGTGCATGATCTGCATAGGGCACATTTCTGACACTTTTGAGATTGGTTACCTTCGTATTTCCTTTTTGCCTTTCCTCATTTCTCATTGGCCGTTGTGTCGACACAATAACTTCCGAGATGTACAGAAGGTGCATTTGGATGCCAACACAGCAGTTATCCCTTTGCAGGCTTACCAGGCTTCAATGTCCTGCCGTTTCAGCTTGTCTCGTTCAAAGCTCCGCCCTGTCTCCTTCTGGCAGCGGATGTACCTGGACCAAGAACAAAAACAGGCAAACCGTTTAGTCATTACATCAGAGGCATGCCATCAGAAAGACATCCTCACAACCAACAGAAAGAAACAGCATTTGAATTTCTTTCCCCTCACCTGTTGCCTTTGCGGAACTCTGACTCTAGGAAGCGAATGCTATCCCTCGCCCCCGCATTCTCCTTCTTCAGCATGTCCAGCCCATCAATCACTACAACACAGGAGAACAGTCAGAGACCTGCTACACATTGGCTGAACCACCAGCCAGGAATTCAGATCCATGTCATTAAGGAGCAGGGAGGTATGTTGCTCAAGGAGGAATACAGGTAGACTGTGGCTGCACGATATTGGAAATAAATAACATTGTGATACATTTGAGTGAGAGAGAGCGAGCTCTCACTCAATATCGCTATATTGCGCAGCCTTACGGAACAAAGAACATTTTGGCTAAGAGTCCTGCACCCTCACCAGTATACTAGTTACTGGGCTAGATACTGATTTGTGCCCATGTGATCCAAGGGGCTAGGTACCCAAGATAATATGTACTTTATGAATCCCAGACAGGAAATTCGGGTAACCTGTGCCCAGATGTTCCAAGAGGGAGGGGCCTAGGTAGCAACCTGTGCCCAGGTGTACCTACCTGTGCCCAGGTGTACCTACCTGTGCGTGGGATGATGACGATGAAGCAGCCGCTACATGCCAGTTGGCGGATGAGGTGCAGGTGTTGGCAGAGAGCGGCGGTGTCTGGGACCAGGTAGGGAGACATGGAGGACTGGGCCTTAGGCTGCTGCAGGCTGCCCTCTAGCTGGGAAACCTCCAACTGCAGGCAGAGTCAGAATGCACAAGTCACCAGCATTACACACAGACAGTAATATGTAATTATAAAACTGCTGCTAGCTGCTAGTGTGTAGGTCGCATAGCAACCACCTTGGTAGCCAGGAGGGCCTATTTTATTTTGAACATTATTATTTATTAATAAAAACTATTTCAATTGGAGTGTCTATTACTTTGATATTGCCATACTTGGTGACAAAAAAAGCAATAGCTCACTTCAGGCCACTGTATATGGTTATTATATCACAGCCCCTTTACACCACCAAATGAAGTGTATAACATGGTGGTTACAGAATTTCATACATCAATGGATACAATGCAATCTATAAGAAAAATGTCATCAATATTTCCCTCATCTCTATTTTACCACACAGGACCACTAGAGGGAGCTGTAGACTGTGGTCCAACACAACATGCCAGCAGGTGAACAGAATGAGTGATGACCTCCGTACCTGTAGTCTGAGCTGGGCCATGTCCCGCATCAGGCGGTTCCGACGAGCCTCCTCCTCCGCCTGGACGCACGGGAGAATTATGTAAACACATTCAACCAGTCTCCATATTGTCAATAATATACCAAGTCACACTGCGTTCATAGCACTTTGAACGTGGGAAAATGTCCCTTTGGCGGGAATGATTTCACACAACTTAATAGAACCAATAATATAGCATGAGTAAAAGTCGGTGACTGAGCTGTCACTCACCATGCGGAACTGGGCTTTAGCCTGCTGCACCAGGTTGTCCTGCTCCGATTGGCTGATGCTGGTGAAGATGCCCGCCTCCGGGTTGAAATGCAGCACGTTGCCCTGGAGACTGGTGAGGAAGTGGCCAAAACTGCGGATGCAGCACACACGCACAACACACTGGGGGATAGGGAGACAGACGGGAAGGAAGTGAGTAGAAAGTTTAATGCAATATGACAGACTACGACCGTCTTCTGCCATACTGCTTTGGTTGCCAAGATCCTGTCATGTAATGTTACGCCTGACAGGAACTTGGCAACCAAAGTGGACAGACGCATGCGCACATGCACCCGGCACCCACTCTAGCAGTGTAGTCTCCACGGTATATGAATATGAATGTTCAGTGACAGACTGCTGAACATTGTCACCAACACAAAGGTGTGAATGTCCTAAACCTGGTGTGTGTGTGTGTGTGTGTGTGTGTGTGTGTGTGTGTGTGTGTCTGTTCCCACCTCCTGAAGGGGGCTGAGTGAGGGCCGGTGGCGGGAGAAGTCAAGGCGGCGGTGGGCAAGGCCCAGGGCGGGAAGGTGTCGTAGCGCCAGGTCCTCTGGCAGCAGCAGGCTCTGGACCAGACCGGGCTGCTCACACTCCCCCAGGAGGGCTGCCAGCTCCGGGCTCAGGGCCAGCTCTGAAACACAGCCAGGAACTGTCAGCATGGAGGTACGACCCCACTAACAACTCCCATGTCCAGGGGCTTTTAATATCTGTCCTTAACCATAGTTACAGTACTCCCAGGGGGGCTTCACAGGCCCACATTATATGTCACTCTCCTACCCCCAACCCGACTCAGCTTCATTGTAAAATGTCTATAATGTTCACTTTTATTTTTTGCATGTTCATTGCTACAACTCATATTGTGTATATCGATATCGAACATTTTCTGTATACATCTACATCTACTCCTCTCCTGTATTTCCTGTTTGGGATTAATCAAGTACAAATTTAGCCCTGTTATTCTAGTTTATCTTTTGTTATTCAATTGTATACACGTCTTACAAGCAAACAGGGAAAAAGGAGAAACCAAGCATTGATCTGCATGTCATACTATTAAGTTTCTGTATATCGTCATGTTATGGTTTGATCTAGCATCACCATCATAATAGGAGAGTAGATATTGTCTGGGATGTCGGTTATCGTTATATTGTGACATAGCCCAATACATGATCATGTATATATTGTAATACAGCCCAATGATTGACTTCTCCTCTATTTAAAAAGCTAAGTCAGTCTGATCACGTATTAGACAAAATACAAATCAATGATTTAGTACAAGTATGTGTATAAGTATAATGGATGGAATAGGAGTCAGTTCATCAAACTATTTCCAGGAACTAGGCCATAGAATGACAGACTTGGGACTACTCTCCAACCATTCATACCCAAGTTACCGGGCAATTTCTCAACAGATCTGTTAAGACGACACAGGAGGACAGCAGTTGAGTCAGTGTTTATCTCCTCCCATTGGTCCACATTCCCCTGTTGGAATGTTGACCAACAGCATCAATGAGAAAAAGAGGTGTGTACTGTGTGAAAGGTTTGAGGACATAATAAGTATGGTGTAGTCCAGCGGTTAGGATGTTCTGGGTCCCGGTGTCTGGCAGTCTACCTGTAGGCATCCTTGAGCAATGCCCCAACGTCTACCTGCTCCTAAATGAGATGCATCTAAACTTGTGTTTTAGTCAAAGTTGCTTTACATAAATGGTATACGTTCACACAGGATTCAAAACGAAGGAAGGTAGAGGGGATATGTCTTGGCATTAGAGCTCCTTCACACGAGACCGTTGAATAAAAACCTGAATCTACAGAGCTCTGCAAGTACGGCTGCATCCCAAGACGACATGACATGAGCCGGTCTCAACAAGGGGGAGACGAGAGGCAGCGTGTTGGACTCACCTGCTTCCAGCATCTTGCTGCCATCTGGGAGCAGGTTGAGCAGGACTGACAGTCGGTTCCATAGGCTTTGGGAACTCTGAGCACACAAGAAGACAACAGGAGATGAGATGGGCTTAAGCTATATTTACATAGCACCTGTTATACAGGAATGTAGCTCAAACTGCTCTACATTCATCAAAAAGAACAATGTAAACAACAGCAGGGTACAAGCTACTGTCAAAATCGGTTTAACGTGTCGGACAGACACATTTTATAAAAGTATACGTGACACAATATACTGTGATCTTACCTGGGCACACATGAGGATTATATCCGTGTTGGTTCTCAGCCAATCAATAAAGACCTTCACCACCTGGATAAGGCCCTGATTGGTCAGGATCTGCAGCTTCTCTGCCAGGGTTTTTTCACTACATGCCGATGGGTTGCTGTGCTGGCTGCCTTCAGAATCAGAGTCCAAATCTGTTGAAAAGAAGGTGCAGTATTATAAATACAATGTTTCTAGATATCTAAATGTTGTATTACATCATAGATATTATAGATAACAGCGTCGACCGCTATTCATATTTTGAGGACGGCTGGTTTACCGTTTTCGTTGGTTCCATTAGCAGTGCCGGGGCTCACGTCACCGGGAGGCGTGTCCCCGGGAGGGGGTAAGTCCTCCGGGGTAGGGGCTGCGGCGGGGGTGGGAACAGGGGCGGGGCTAGTCGAGGTGGTGGACCCCGGGGGCCGCAGCAGCATGTTGCTGAAGGTTGGGGCGAGGCGGAAACTGCGCTTGGCCTGGAAGAGCTGTGAGGACATGGCCTGGAGGTTGCTGCTGATGATGCTGGCTTCATTGCCGGGCAACAGCGGCCCGTTGGTGGTGGGAGGGGTGTCGCTACCGCCTTCCTCTCGTCTCTGCTCCTCCGCCCCATCGCCCTCATCGTCGTCCTGCGGCCCCTGCTGTCGGGGCCGTCCCTCGGGGAGCTCCGCGCTCTCGGCCTCCTCGATGTCCTCCAGGTCGGAGCGTGACTCCTGGCTGTTCATGTCCGAGTCCGTCTCCACGTCGAAGGCAGTGCCGCCCTCCTCCTCCTCTTCCTCCTCCTCCTCCGAGCCGGTGCCCCAGCTGACCTCATCCCTCTTCACTTCCTTCTTGGCAGAGGAGGAGGAGGAGTTGACAGCGGGTCGGGCGGGGTCGACGGAGCTCCTCCTTCCGCCGTCCTCTTCCTCCTCCTCGTCTTCGTCGCTCTCGAAGCCTTCGCTCAGGTCGCTCTCGTCCTCTGCGTGGACATCCTTACGGCCGCAGCGCCGCCGGCGGAGGTGGGAAAGGCGTGTGTACTTCTTCTTTTGCCGCCGTTTCTCCTCCTCCTCCTTGTGCTCCTCACCACTCTTCATCTTGGGGCCATGACTTTCGTCCTTCTCCTCGTCTTCCTGGGCATCCCGGTCGCGCTCCAGGGAGCCGTTCACCAGGGGCTTCGTCTCACCGGGGTCTGCCAGCGGCTCCGAGGGGTCCCGCGTCTCTTGGTCATCTGGGTAAAGAGACACTGAGATTGAACGGAAACAGACAGACCGAGATTTAACACACACACACACACACACACACACACACACACACACACACACACACACACACACACACACACACACACAC
>JAOPJI010000008.1:6995171-7011202 GCA_027122695.1 Merluccius productus | reverse complement strand
GGGAGGGGAGAGAGAGAGAGAGAAAGAGAGAGAGAGAGATGGGGGGGGGGTGACAGAGAGAGCAAGAGAGAGAGAGAGAGAGAGAGAGAGAGAGAGAGAGAGAGAGTAAGGGGCAGAGAGAGAGAGAGGAGGAGATATATAGAGATAGAGATACAGAGAGAGAGAGAGAGAGAGAGAGAGGAGGAGATATATAGAGATAGAGATACAGAGAGAGAGAGAGAGAGAGAGAGAGAGGGGAAAAGGAGAGAGCGGGGGAGAGAGAAAGAGAAAATAACCAAGGTGAGTTAAAGAGAGTGAGCCAATTGCATCCAGGTGTAACCACATCACCTGCATCTGTTGTTGCTACGGCAACATCATCCCAACACGCTCATGAAGTTATAAATTTTTTTTCTTTCTTCCTGGTATCTGATTTCCTGTCTGCCATTTTATTCAATTAAAACCCAACAAAGACGCTTGGTGTGATCCAAGTCCTTTGAAGCACCTGACTACCTCTGGTCCCTTGGGCTCCTGTGCCCAATTCATGATACTTTTCTACCCGGCAATTATAAAATGTTTAAACTGGTGGCCAACTACGTCAGCGTTGTTATCTGGTGCCGGTTGGCCTGGTTACCAGCCAATCAGGATAATCCCTGGGGAATCTCTGGTTGGACACAACGCACGCCAACCGCTTCAAAGAACACGCTAGCGGAAATTATTGTGCGTATGTCTGTTGTTTCTACGTGAAACGTAGAATATGCAGTGCACATTTTCAGTTATGCAGTACAGTTTCCAAGTTCCCATGGTCGTCCAACTCAAAGGTAAGACCAGTTCATTACAAAATAAATGAAGTAGCCTGGTTTATTGTGGTGTGTTTACACCCTGGCTATCTCCATATTGTGAGTTGTATGAGAATGATGAGTGACTCAGATTGTTCGAGACACCGCGGCCACGCTTCTGTCTTTACGTGCCTTTTCAGATGTCGCTCAGCCGCTGACAAAATGAATTAAAATCTCTATTAAATGCTTGGGGAAGGACTTTGCTGTGAAGGGGGTTGTGGATCATCGTACTGTACGCTACTGTATTGAATGTGAAAATGGGCATCAGGGGAAATAGCAGCATTACGAGAGGGAAGGGAGGATTAAGTCAATCGACTGTCTTATCAAAGGGATTATTTAAATGTGCAATTATTTTCCCAAGCCTTCAAAAATCAAAACACTACATGTTACATCATCGAAGGCTGTAAGGGAAACCAGATACCACTTATAATCTCCAAGTAAACAAATGAGTTTTGCTCTTTTTTTATTTTGTCTTGCAGAACAAATGAGTTTTCTTTGTTTTGTGTCTCTGCTTGATGAAACCTAATTCCAATACATTTTAAACAATCTCTTAATTCACAGAAATGCAGGTTCTTCCACATCTATAAATAACACAAATCCACAGGGTTTTTTTTTTTTTTAAACATAGGTGTTTGGATGTTTTATTCCATAAATAATGTACAATGTTGAGGTACTTTACAAAAAATAAACCAAAACAAGGCGGGAGAAAAATGAGCAAACAAGCACTGACAGAAATATTGGCACCGTCTCAATGGAAATGTCACATGGGTACAGCATCAAAACTCTCCAAATGCAGACAATGAATCATGAGGCTGAAGACCTTTAAAGACCTTGTGTTTTTAATTCAAGTAGTTGTAGCTTTCCATGCAGTTTAAACTAATGTTGGCACCAAAGCATAACACAGTGTCAAGATAAATAGTTTGCTACACAGAGAAAAGGCAGAAGACAGGAGATGTACAACAGCAGGTGAGGTTCATGTGAAAGGACACATTCATATCAGACCTGGATGAAATTGGATTTGTGGAGACATTGTGTGCTTTTAGATGCTTTAGTAGTACAGCAAATGGTAGAAGGTTGAATGAGCAACTTTAACAAAATATATGAAGAACAGTTGAGTAAAATAGAAATATAGTTATGTGGATTGCAATGAGACAAGGCACAAGCCGGAGGATAAACTTTTTCTGCAAATAAAAACATTGAGAAAGACAAAAACATTGCGAGTTACTTTCAACTATTATTAAATGTAAAAGCATATAATTAATGTAAAAACATATACATGGAAACCTATATTGTAAATGTAGAACATGGGTCGGTGTTGTCCGTATTAAAACTAATCACACGCTCATCCAGCCAAAACACACTCAATACATTGTCAAGGGATTCACATTATAGAAGTTATAATAGAACAATCGGTACAGCCGTTAGCCTAGCTCTGCTACACAAGATGGCAGACAAACCGACAACAAAACACAACCATTTTTTTTTTGCCGTTTTGAAGGTAAAAAGCAATAATAATTTAAAGTAATAATAAATCAATTCATTAAATAATACTTAAATAATACCATAACTGCATCAATGATTGTTTACATTATTATAAGTTGTCACAACTATGCCACACTACCAATGACGTACTTCAGAAGTCAAAACTCAAAACCCAAGCAGAAAACAGCGATGTAGCCTATTACGATTAGAAACGTATTGTTTTAATGAAGCATCAACATCCATTCAAGTCATTCAGTTGATATGCAGATAAAGTTCACAAGCACGAAACAGACATGTCAAAGGCAGGATACTGTGGTCTCTTAACGCTAGCTCGCACAGTATACAGTATTATAGGTCACGGGTGAGATAAATAATAATTATTATTATTATTCTAATAAATATGTGATATATTATAACTCTTGTGCTCTCTCTGTTTGATTGTTGCACCATTTAAAAGATGTAGGCAATTTGTCACCGCTGAGTTTTTGTGTATACACATTATTCATTCTGAATACTGGATTAACCTTTTTTGAACAGAGCATACTTAAACAAAAATATTAATGCTTGTATCCATTATTGCATTTCTCAGACCATAAAGATGGCTATTGCAAGATTTAAATATTTACACTTTATATGTTTATATTGTTCTATATAATAATATACTTGTACAACATCTATAGTCTCTCTCTCTCTCTCTCTCTCTCTCTCGCTCGCTCGCTCTCTCTCTCTCTCTCTCTCTCTCTCGCTCTCTCTCTCTATATATTATATATATTTATATTCTGTGTATATGTTTTTGTGTTTAAATAGTATATTCTAGCTCTTACATCACTGACTTTAAAAAATATTTTAATATATCAAGAATTCAGTAAACATGGGTTGACCGTGGGTCAGAGCTCAGGTCACAGATAATACTAGCTATTGAAATATATTTAATACATATAAATATATGTGTGTGTGTGTGTGTGTAAATGCTCAATGTAAGTGGGATAAATATAGTTATGACATAATGATCTTATTTGGCTTTGGTTTAAACTAAATAATGGCCTGGCCATTTGGCAGCTTTCACATTGGTTCTAGCAGGAAAGTAGAACAAATGTCACTAATCCTGAATAATTTATTAATTAAACTAGAATTTTATAAATGCTCCAGCCTACATGTCTGTACTTTTTAGTAAGCGGATCCAGAAATTCAGATTTGGATCCAAGGTATTCGACCAATCATGACACGAAAATATATCCCTGTCGTGATTGGTCGAAATACCCTATCCGGTTCTGCATTTCTGGATCCGGCTACTCAACATTTGGCTACCAAAAGTACAAAGACGCGTGGAGCATTTTTATAAAATATTGTGCAAGCCACTCGCCTGCCTTGACAGACTACACCTTAGCAGTACCTAATATATAAAAGAACAGAGGTACCAGTGCTCAGTTTAGGCAAGGAAAGAAGTCATCCATCCTCCCTTAGTCCACAACGTTGTACTTGATCACATAGATGCTAAATGGAAGAGCTGGTGTCAGGCCATTGTCTACCAGAGTCACCCATGACCAACGCTCGACTAAGCTCACACTTAGCCTTTCGTCTTGTGCTTTTAAATCTTTCAGCTCTCACAGAAGAGTTAGTAGAAGATTACGATGTGGATTATGTGATGACCTGCAATCCCCTAGGAGGTCCTGTTAAAAAAAGGAACATGTTTTTTCCCATCGTTTTTTCGTTCTAAACTTTGTTTAGTAGAAAAACTAATGAGGTCCATTCCTTCCCTCTGAAAGTTTATAGCACAATAGGACATAGAAAGACGTTCAAAGGTTGGTTATGTACAAAGATTTGGGCATTTAGACCAGGCCAGGGTTCACTGTCTTCAGCCCATGTCTTCTTGCCTGGAGTAGATTAAAAGTATTCTCTGTCATACACATCTACACTTTGCAGACGATACACTAATTATGAGGAGAAAACAAGTAGTAACATGTACATTTTTCAGACAGAGTAGCTTAAGCAAAGCCATAGCATTCGCCTTGCTGCCCCGATATCCCAATGAAACAACCAATAGTCTCTACGATATCCCTTTTTTATCCACTTAATTTTGAAGTGGATCAAAGTCTATGAAGTGTGTTGCTACAAGTAAGCTACAGCCTCACATTGCTATGTAAGTGCTCATTAAATTCAAGTTCAGACACCGAAATTCTCCAGAAACCAACAGCTGACACTAATAAAACCAAAGTGTGCAATGCAAAGTCGATGGAGGATTGTCTCAACATTTTACCACACTGAGTTCAGGTGTATAACTAAAATCAATTTCACCCATCTAGTGAGGGGGATTAATCCCAAATTGATAATTTCCCTTCCATTAGCCTTGTATTTCTTTCCTCCCCAAAATGACCTGCTGAGTACTGTTAGTCCATTGTTGATCAAACAATTGCTTACTCTCACATTAGCTCATGAAGAAAGAAACTACCACCCATGTTTTTGTAGCAGTAGTAGCAGTAGTAGTAGTCGTAGTAGTAGCCCAACGGACTACCATTCATGTATCTGCAGATATATCCATGGTCATCCACAAAGGGAGTCTTGATCAGGCATGCCTCAATCTGTTAATGCAGTTCTCCTTTTAATGAAAACATATTCTTCATGTAAGCAATATCAAACGTCAAATGTAGCGTGTTTCACCAACATGGTATGGGGTTCATGGTATTGGTGCCGGACGAAATGACAAATGACCCATCCGCCCCAAGCAAAAGTTCCGCCTTTTGAGGTCTCTTTCTCGTTTCCCTCCTTCCCAACAACAGCATCAACATCAACAACAACGACAGCGAGATGGTGGTGGTGATGGTCCTCCATTTACCTGCTGATTATCCCTTTAATCTGGGAGTCTTTCTCGTGCTGCTGCTGCCTGAGCCGGCGCTCGCTGTCGTCTAGCCGGTTCTGGTACTGAAGGAGGATCTTACTGGTCTGCTGCTCCTGGCTCAGCAGCCTCCTCTCGTACTCCTCCAGCTTCTTGTGGGACATCACCAGACGCTCCTTCAGGGAGTGGATCTCATCCTCGTACTCCTTCACCTGGAGCAGAGGAGGGGCAACAAGGGCGGTGAGGAGGACGATTATACACTCACTGAGAGGATAAGAAACAGTCCAAAGGACCTTCAGAAATTGGGACAGCAGATACATTTCTGGAACAATTTTCTGATGATTAACTACAGTAAGTTAAATGGCAGTTTTTAGTTTTCTAAATTAAATGGCGGGTGTATCGATAACAATGGATACATTTAAAAAAAGACCTCCAAAAACGGATAGCTACACTTAAGTTTATAGTGACGACTGCAGTGGAAAAATATCAAGCCGCCACTGAAGGATACACCAACCCTTTAAACCTCTGATCCAACCCAATCCAGGATATATATATAACAAAAGTAAAGCTGTATTGCTATTTATTATTTAGTCAGTTGGCCTTTGAAAGCCATTGATTTCAGATAAAGGTCATGGGGTTAGGTACCTTGCTAAAGGATGTCTACAGTCATGCCTATATCGAACCCAGGAGGGTTCGATATAGGCTGGGCTTACGTTGGGCTTGAAGTCGAAGACCCAAGACATTACACTATTAAAGTTTTATCAAAACCCTAGTGTTAGGTACCGAGTGTAAAAGGTTCCAAGTGGGCAGACATTTAGACTTTGTGTTACCGAATGACTTTGTATTTTGTTTTTTTTACGCACTTACTCTTTCAAATGGAGCATGACCAAAAACCTTCTCTATTACACAGGAACATCAACACCTACCCTCTCCATGCGGGACTCGTCCATGCTCTTCGAGTACTCCTTCAGCTTGAAGTCCTCGCGGTCGGACCGGGAGCTCAGCGGGATGTCCGCCGAGAGGTGAGGCATGTTGGACACCCAGGCCACTGTCCGCTCGTTGGCCGGGGTGGGAGGGTTGAGGCTGGCGGGAGTCTGAGAACCCTGAAGGGGGTGGGGGGTGTGGGAATGCAATGACCAGCAGATCAGTCAGTGTGAATGAGCCAAAAACCCTTGGTGGGTTGGGGGGATTGCTCAATTGTGCCTTACAGCTCAATGCATTCATTTGTTACTGGTCCATGCTTTATTAATCTTGACAGCTTCAAAACAATGAGCCACAGACTCACATCTAATAGAAGACTCACGTCTGACAGCCTGAGGGCTGGCGTGTCTCAAAGATAGATAGATGAGGATACTCTGTCTGAAATTGACGGTACCTGTTTGCTCATGGTGGGCTTTAGCAGGTGCTGTTGCTGGGTTGGCTGCTGTTGCTGTGGTGATTGCTGAGTGCTCTGATTGGTGGTTCCCTGCGGACTCTGGTTCTCCCGGACAGAGCTCTGTTGGTGGGGCAGGCCCGGTGGGGTGCTGCCCTTCACAGACAGCTGCCTGGCGCCCTGCTGCCTGCCGGCGTAGCCCGACTCTGGGGACTGGAGGAGGTTCCCGCTCTGCGGCCGCGTCTTAGCCGGAGCCGCGGGGGTGGCGGCCGCGCTGACGGACAGCTGATGCGAGGTCTGCGATTTGACGCGCTGGGCGGGAGGCGGGGCAATGGAACTCTGGCGCACAGGCTGGACTGTGGAAGGGGGCGTGGCCAGGGAGGAGTGGGAGGTCCCCGTCTGGGACGCCATGCCCATCATGTGTTGTGGTGGGAGGTTATCCTTAAAGAATGACAAATTCAAAAAATGCCACTTAGCATAGTGGACCTTGATGGAAGAGATAGCACAAATCTTCTTTCGCTGTCTTTCACCGACAGAAACCGCAATGCCGTGGAAATCTAAAACGAGCATGAACACGTACCTGCATGTGCATGGACATCTGCCTGCGTCCTTGGTCGGCGCGGGTGTAGTCGTCGCTGTAGCTGTGGGAGTGGATGATGCTGGGCTGGTTCAGGTGTCCATCCCGGGTCCTGAGGGTGGACAGGTCCTCGCTCCGGGAGAACCCTCCGTGGGCGAACTGGGGCACGTAGGACTGGTGGGAGGGCTCTGGCTCGGGGGCCAGGAGCAGGGGCGGCGGGGGCTGGGCCCTGCCTTGCTGCTGGTGCTGCGGGGGTCCGTCCGCGGTGGCCAGGTGGAAGAGGGGGTTCTGGAAGGAAAGCGGGTAGCGCATGGCGGCGGCCTGCTGTTGCTGCTGCTGGGACAGCGAGTCGGTGGTGGCGCCCATCTGGCTCAGCCGGAGGCCGCCAGACATACTGGAGCCCCCGGAGCCGGCCGACAGACGCCCGCCGGCCCGGAGCTGGCTGCTGAGGCCCGAGCCCAGGCCGCCACCGCCCCCGCTGCTCAGCCCGCCGAAGCTGCCCATGCCGCCGATGGAGGCCTGGGAGGAGTTGAGCAATGCCCACCGACTACAGGTTAGACACGCTGTTCCATCATAGGTCCATCATAGATACGCTTTTTATTGACACTGAGCAGCTAAATGATGAGCGTCATGAGCGATAAGCGATAATTGTAAACAGCCATAGCTGTTGCTGCGTTTCGTTTTTCCGTCGTTTGACGTGGCCACGGATGACATGGGTGAAGCGTGGTAGGGGTGCGTGTTTTTTAGTTACCTAGGTACACCCGGATACTGGATCGCTTCAAAGTATTTCCCAGGAAATACTTCCTAAAATGGGTTGTATGACGAATTGGGGGGAAAAAGCAGATCATGATATGACCATGTCATGATAACTTACCGCCAGAGAGTGACCGTGTTGTAAAATCAACCTGCAGGAACACTGGTACGCTGTCTCGCAAATCTCAGGTTATCGCGGTCTGATTGGCAAATTGGTGCCCGGTCACGTCAAAAATGCAATTTTCTTAATGACCAGAGCTTCCTGCTGTCCCTGCCATTTGATTTTAGCATCTTAATAGCGAGTATGCATTCGCCATGCATCAACCGATTGTTCGGGCTAAGCGAGATCAATGCTAACCGACTTGAGATGGGATGGTAGACATCCGGCCGATGTGCGACGTTACGGACAGACTCAGGAAATACACTCACCTTGGGGTCCGGGTCGGTGATGTCGGAGCTGCTGGTGCAGTAGGCGGGACTGGATCGTGCCAGGGGAGGACGCGTCACGTAGAAAACATCTTTGGAGGAGGCCCGCTGGAGGTGTTCCCGTTCCTGGAAACTCAACTGGGGGCGCGAGGGCATGACCCCTCCACCGGGGACCCCAGAGGTGGGGGAAGGCAAGCGAGTGATATCTATAGAGCTGGAGAAAGTTGCGTGGCAGAAGTACATGATAAGAGATGGATGGGTTAGGGGCCAAACAAATGGCAGGCCACGCTGAAGCAAATACACCACTCACCCACCCATCAAACCAACCAACCACTCACCAACCAACATACTAATTAACTAACCCCAGAACCAACCAACTTACTTGTCATACCTATTGAGATCCCTCATCATGATATTCTGGAACTCGGAGGAGGGGGCCCTGTTGAAGCTGGGCCGGGAAAGCAAGCGGTCGGACTGCTTCTCCTGGATGCGGCCGGGCCCCTGATGGCTGGGCTGCCTCTGGAGGTGGGGGTTACGCAACGCCATGCTGATGTCATTCAGGAGGCGGGGCAATGGGCCCAGTTTGATGATGGCGTCCTAGAGATATAGGAAATAAACACAAAAATAATATTCAAGGGTCAACTTCTTGAATTGATAATGTCTGCTTCATTTTATAATTGCATTTAAGTTTGAATGTAAAGTTGGACAAAGAAAATAAGATAAGTGTTCTTTAGCCTGAACTGATGGGGTCCACCAAATTATACATATTTATATGTACTAGTGCAGTGCCCATTCAAAATGTGCCTGTGCAGAATGGGCCGATTGCTTGGCCTCCGGTATAGCTGTTTGCAGCTTTTTCGAAAACCGCTCATCCAAACAACTTCACACTCGACACTACACCTGCCAAGTGTGAAGTCGGAAGATCGGATTAACGGATGTCGAGAAAATCGAAGCAAACAGACATACATACATACATACATACAGAGACTCCTTCCATTTTAGTCAGATATATTATAAACTCCATGCAATGATGACGATTCACAGGTGTCGTATGGATTAAATCACATTCCTTCTATGTTTTGTTCTGCACTAATATCCTATTTTACTTGGAAACATGACAGAAGCAAGATGTGTGCTAACAAAAATGTTCAGTTCTGACAGTTGACCCCTAACCTAATCAGTGAGCCGCTTGCACCACCATAACTCTGTGTCTGTGTGTAAATCTCTGCATATACATATACAGTCGTACAAAACAAACACAATGCTGTAAGTGGCCATCGTGGCTAGTAAAAGGCGAGTAAAAGGTGAGATATACAAACGCGGGGATCATTCACCGTTGTCCCGCTAACCTTGCTGAGCTGGGCCATGACCTCCCAGAGCAGGCTGTGGAGGATGGACAGCTCCCGGCCCAGGTCGATGTAGCCCTCGAAGCTCCCCGCGTTGCTCACGCTGTCCAGGTTGGAGATCTCGTACTGGAACTGCTGCATGGAGCCCCATTCCATCTCCAGGAACTCATTCATGAAGCACATGTACTCCTCTTTACTGCCGAATCTGGAGCAATGAGGAGGTGGCAGGAGGAGGAGGAGGAGGAGGAGGAGGGATTGGAAGATGAAAGAAAATAATAAAACAAGAAGCACAGAAAGAAGGGATTAAATCGTTTAAACTCATGTATCTCTTAAAGTATAAAGAGGAAGAAAGGAAAGGAACTATAAAATACACATTAATATAAACTACACCAATGCAAACAGATGAACAGATAGATACAAAGTTATTTAAAGTTACAAGCAAAAATCAACCAATCACAAATCATCAAACTGAAAGCAGCAGAAGAAAATTAAAGACTCTGCGGGAGGCCACTGACTTGGAGAAGTTGGCCAGGTTCTGCACCACCTTGGCGATGAGGGTGAGGGTGCGGGAGGTCTGCTCGTCGGGGTACTCCTGTGTCAGGTTGAAGAGCGACGGCGACATCACGGCGGGACACAGGAAGCGAAGGAAGAGCGAGCCGCTGATGAGGCGGTCAGCGATGTCCTCCCGGCCCCGCTCTGCGCACCGCACCCTCCACGACGCAAAAACCTCCTTCAGCTCCCGAGGGAACACACTGGGGGAGGAACCGTGAGGAGGAACATTAGAGGTGAATCGCAGGAACGTTACGAGGCAAACACCACCTCCAGCTCCCGAGGGGAACACGCTGGGAAGGAACCGTGCGGAGGAACGTTAGAAGAACCACGACGAGGAATCTAAGCGGAGAACCATGAGGAAGAACGTTAGAGGAAAACCATGAGGAGGAACCATGAGGAGGAACATTAGAAGAACCATGAGGAGGAACGTTAGGATAACCATAAGGAGGAACCTAAGAGGAGAACCAATGGGAGAACTGTAAGGAAGAACCATGAGGAGGAACCTAAGAGGAGAACCATGAAGAGAACTTTAAGGAAGAGCAATGAATAGGAACATTACGTCTCCTACCGTCACGTTGGCCAGCTTCACAGACTCTGAAGGTGGATCAGACCACTCACCAATGGGAGTTGATGATCTTGCACAGCGCCAGCTCGCAGCACATGCGTAGGTTAGCTTGGTGGTCTGGGAGCACCGAGGGCGGGGTCCGCATGGGGTCCACCTCGCAGTTCTCCTCCGACTCGTACAAGGCTCTGATGAACTCCCCTGCAAATACACAGTAGTTACAATACTGTTCACACACACAAAACCGTTAGCTGGTACAACACTGTATGCATACACAATGCTGTTAGCTGGTAGCCATTCAATAAATTATAGTTATGGCTCTAAAATTTGTGGAATCTTTACTGGAATTGAACATCCAACACTGTGAAGCAACCTTTCATCATTCAAAACAGCCTGGGACAAAAAAGGCAATTTTGTCCAATATGTAATAATGGTTGTACCTATAGCGTCCTTGAGGTACTTGTGTCCGATCAGCTTGAGGTACTCTTCTATGGCTTTGGTGGCCAGAGTGTTCTCTCTGAAGATAAGGTGTTCTCGGTCCATGAATCTGTCCACCTCACACATCGCCATGTCTGACAGGAAGTCCTGCGGAAACACAGCAGAAACGTTTCACAATTAGGATTCAATCTTTTACTTTGACTATTCAGTCATTTAGCAGACGATCCTTCAGATACATTAAATGAATGAGTAGGTAGGGGTGAACGAGTTCGCTCAAAAGTGTCTCCAAGTAGACTGAAGACGTTGACGATTAATAATTATATATATCGTTTTATATATACAAGCACTTGAAGAATCTACGTGAGGCTTTTTATGAATGTCCTTGCTCATTGTCATTGTCGCCGTTTAAAGTAAATTAAGGTAATTTATTTACAAATGTTGTTTTTCTGATTCGTATGGCGACTCTGCACTCTGTCCAGCTATTGTTTTTAAACTATCTCGCACCTCTCGTTAGCTTTTTCTGTAGCTACCCCAACTTTGATGGTATGCCTTGATTTGTCCTCAGCCTAACTTGTGTGGGTCGCTTTGGATAAAAGCAGCATCACACAGACTCCGGACTCCCGGCCTACCTTAGCCTTCCCCGTGCTCTGCAGGATGTGAACCAGGGCGCACGCCACCTCTTCTTTGCTCTTGACGCTGAGCACGGGCTCCAGCACGGCGCACAGCGTGCGGTAGTTGTTGGTGACATACTCGGCGAACTCCTTGTACAGCTCCATGGGCAGGATGCTCATGGTCTGGTAGCGGGACTTGAGGCGCAGCGACGCGTTGATGATCTTCCCGCCGCCCACGCCGGCCCCCTTGGTGAGGACACTGGGCTGGATGACCGGGTACCACTGCTCCACAAACTGACGCCCTGTGATGCTGGAAATGGGGATGCTGACCAGGCCCAGGTATGTGCTCTTCTCCTGTACGTCACAACATACAACAACACGCGACACACAACGTACCACACAGAACGTACGCCGCACAACATAGAACATACAACATGCGACACGGAACATGTGACACAGAACAAACAACACACGACATAGAACATAAAACACATAACGTATGACACACAACAAAGAACATACGACACAGAACGTACAACACACAACACAGAACGTACGACACACAACACAGAACATACGACACATAACATAGAACATACAACATGCGACACGGAACATACAACACATATTGTATGACACACAACACAGAACATACGACACAGAACGTACAACACACAGAAAGAACATACGACGCACAACATAGAGCATACAACGTGCAACCCAGAACATACGACACACAACAGAGAACATACAACACACCACATACAACAGGCAACATAGAACATACGAAATAGAAGTGCACCATGGTCAACATGTGAATCAACGGTAAGTCAAGAGCATTTAATTCCCAACTGTCCAAACTTGCATATGTTTAGAGAAAAGATGAATGCCCCCACTTACAAGAGTACAAGATTATTATATTAAAAAAAACAAGAAGAGGAAATCGAAATTGACCCAAAGCAATAAATAGTACAAAATAAACCACTGTGTGATCCCAGCGGACCCGAGTTTATTAGCCAGATTCGATTAGTCAGATTCGATTCGTTTTTTTTGGGTTGCCCTACAAATATGAGGTGGAATTCACGCTCTCTGTGTGCCTCGGGCCTTAGGCCCGTGTGAGGGTGAGGGTTTTGTTTCGCCGGCTTTCTCCTCCTCACCTTGCGTCTCTTCTTGTCCGTCTCCTTGTAGAGGTGAAGGCGAAGGTTGCGGACGGCGGGCAGGTTGTTGAACTCAAAGTGTTCCCCCCAGAAGACGGTGTCGGTGCGGGGCTTGCTGGTGGTGCGAGCGTACAGCATGTCGTCCAGGCACAGTTCACAGTAGTAGCGCTTCTTGGCTGGAAGCTCGCGGGCCTCGATGATCCACAGTTTGAGCACATTGTCCACACGCCGGCTGTTGTCCTGCAGAGACACGGGCGGGGGGGGAGGGGGGACAAGGGTGTGAGAGAGAGGGTGATGATGCCGGGGGACATGTCTCGATATCGAGAGCAGGGTCGCTACGACACCGGACAGCGGACAGATGGCATGAAGGCAGATGAAGACAACATGTGAGGAGGAGGACGAACGTAAACATCACAAACAATGTGATGGGATCACCGCTTTTTTTTTATGTGTGTGTGTGTGTGTGTGTGTGTGTGTGTGTGCATTTACATACATGTATATTTACTTGTGCAGCTGTGCACCTGTTTGTGTGTGTGTGTGCGTGTGTGTGTGTATTGTTTGTATGTGTCAATATGCATTAATTAGTGCGTGTGTGTGTGTGTTTATTTGTCTGTACAGTATGTGTGTATATGTATGTGTGTGTGTGTGTGTGTGTGTGTGTGTGTTTGTATGTGTGAATATGCATGTGTGCGTGACGTGTGTGTGTGTGTGTGTGTGTGTGTGTACTAATTTCCATGTGTGGCCATTCTTGCCAGCCCACACATTAGCGCACTGAAGTAGTGTGAGGTTGAGGGAGCCAGCAGGCAGCAGCAGCTCAGTTCCTGTGATAAATGAGCGCCAGGAAGCCAGAAAGCCTGGAGGTCCGGTCCAACCAGGAGGTCCACTGCTGTGTGGCTCAGGAACCATGACTACAGGACTCAAAACACCAGCACCAGCTTAAAAGGCAGGCGGTCTGCGAGCTACAAACTTTGGGAAAATGTCAAAGTCATACAAATCAGGTGAGCGGACCGGTCTGGCGAGGAGGAGTGATAGAAAAGCAGCGGCCTTTGAACGGCCTCACACCAGGACCCGGAGGGCACGGCTGCCCGGGGTCTCCCTGAACAACACACGGTTTTCTGATTTCCCGCTGCAAACCAAAGAAAGCAAAAATACACAATTCCATATGTGACGTGTCCCGTGCGAGGCGGGATTGCTCTGCTGATTGCAGAGAGAGACAGAGAGAGACAGAGAGAGAGAGAGAGAGAGAGAGAGAGCGGTGCTTTAAGCTAGCAGGTGCTGAGTCACACCATTCGGGCTGAAATGCCACAGCGGCAGCCTCCACCACCTCCTCCACCTCCGCAGCCTGGCTCTGACTCCCTGGCTCCTCAGACAAGCTGGCTGAAACACATCAGCGCCGCCAAGCTTACAAAAGCCCTCAGAGAGCGCGTTGAAATAGCACCCAGAACGAATCTTACTTCTGCGATGTGCTCGTTTTAAGGATAGGCTGTAAGCGCGAGCGCGCGCGCGCGGGGGAAACGTAGGAGGATTTGTTGATTTTGTTCGACGGAGGAGTTTGATTGGATGGTCCGGAAGCGACAAAACATGTTGTGATTGCTAGCCAGCTGTGTGTTAGCCCGGTGTGTGTGGGGTTGAGATGGGGGGGGGTGGGGTGATGTTAAGTCTATTAACGACGTGGTAACGTCATCAAGGACTTCCTTGGGAAGCAAAAAAAGTGAATCATCAGTTGTTCATTTCATGTTTGTCTGAGAGATCCATTGTGAGTTTCTCCTGTCATCTCGCTCCGCCCGCGATATTAAACCAGCTGATTCTGCTCTTCTGCGCTCCTCTGGGAAGGGCTAATTAGCACATCCAGATTGCTGACTGAAAAAAGAAATAACAGGGAATACTTTGTGAAGCCGGGACTCCCAGCTGCGCCGTGATCACCACCATGATCCTCTCCATCTCCACTCCCGCCATCTCTCTCCATCTTAGTCCACGTTATCGATGGTACCTCTATTTCGACGGTACCTCTACTTCAAACACCCCACCCTTCAGGACAACACACACCTGAGAGGTCCAGTCACCTCAGGACTGAACTAAAAGCCTGATAGAACCAGCTCAGCTACGTTTTCATCCAATGTGACCTATAGCGAATAATAGACACATGTCATTGAGCAGCGGGGGGTTAGGGTCCTCTTGCTCAAGCATGCCTACGGGTCGTCGGCAGTCATCGGGATTTGAACGCAGAGCCCTTAAAGCCACGAGCCTAACACCTGTCTAACCACTCGGCTATCCTGCCCCCAATTGTGACAATAATTGCTCTCAAACCTCTGCTGCTGTTTTCTAATCTCTGACGACACATCTGCCCCGCGATGCAAAGTGCGTGCTGTTTTCGGACCGGAGGGGGGTTGGATGTGGGTAGAGACAGATTTCCGAGACGGAGGGAGGGGTCCTTTGGTCCTTTTTTCGGCCAGATCCTCGGCGTGGCGGTGGGGCCCTGGACCCCCTGGGGCCAGAGCATCTGGGCTTGTGAGTCATTGGACCGCGGACGATGTTGCATCTCAGCCAGGCTTTAATAGTATGTGGTTCCCCCGCTGAGGTCTTCCAGCACACCCAGCTGCATCCGCCTCCCCGCGACCTCCTTCCTCCCTATCTTCATTTGCGAGGACAGGAGAGAGGAGGGGGGCCCGTCTGGGAATGTATTTGTGTTTCGTATTTTGTATTTTGTTACACAAAGCACGGCTCAAAAGCGTCCGATTACGCCTGCCGAACCCCCCCAGCAGCATCTCTTCATATGCCAAAAGTAGTTTTTTTTTCCGGGGATAGATATAAAAGCACTTGGTGCCTGAATGACCTTGTTTACACCTTGCGTTTGAATGCAAGCTGTTTCTGGGGGATATTCGTATATCTGAAGTAAAAAAAGTGTTTTTTTAAACGTAATGTTGCTGCTGACGGTGTTTGTGAACAGCGGCTGCTTTCAAACACACGGACGGATACACTGAACACGCACACGGGCCACGCACACGCAAATGGAGGTTCACACACAGAGACGAGACGAGGCGACGACGTGGCGTCCGACCCGAAAGACAGACAACACCGAGAGACAAGGGGGTGGTGGTGGTGGTGGT
>JAOPJI010000008.1:6950317-6959839 GCA_027122695.1 Merluccius productus | reverse complement strand
CATGAGATGAGTTAAGAAGGTAAAGAACACTCCCAATTGTTGTGGTTTGAGATGCTGGTGCTCTAGTGCGACATCTTTTGGCTAAATATATTGTCTATAGCCCCTTTAAATATAATATGCTATTCAACAAACGTGAATCTTGTCACGCGTCTGCAAGCCAACCTGTCACTACCAATAGAGGAGCTGTTTAACACTGCAGGTGGGACCTAGTCGGTCACTACTAAAACAGGAGCTGTTCACCACTGCAGGTGGGATCTAATGGGTGGGAGGTAGCTTGTTTTGCTATTTTCAATGTGATTACACACACAGACACACAGTTGCAGACATCCAATACGAAGTGTTGACATATGTTAAAACTGGAAAACGGGTGGCAGAGAGAATGAACATGCTGGCAGTGGTCCATCCACCTACACCCTGGATACGCTGTGGAAGCTGACCAACTAAACACCCAGCTTCACATCTCTCTCTCTACAACAATACTCTTGCTACAATTATACTGTAGATATTATATCTACTCTCTACAACAATACTCGCTACAACTATATACTCTCTCTACAATACAATACAACAATAGTAGCAGCTTCCAGTACCAGTAACACAAAATACTTCACATCAACCCAAAGCAACAGGGTAAAATTAATGAACAGAATCTTAGTACACCAAGCATAACATAAATTAAATTTGTTTGATGAATTAACATTTGAAAGGTCACCTGATGAAAGCTTTTCAATAGAGAATTGCAAAATAGAGGAAATTACTGCAAGCTGACTGCAAGCTGTGTTTGTAACAAACACACACAGACAGACACACAAACACACACACACACACACACACACACTCATACTCCACAGCGTATGTGCTCGTCAGGTGACAGAAAGACAGAGAGAAACGTTGGCCTGACAACACCAGTCTTTACTCTCGCTCTCTCACTGACGCTGCCTCTCTTAACCTTGAATACGTCTCCTCCTCCTCCTCCTCTCACTGTCTCTCTCCCTCTATCACCACCTCCTTCTCCTCCTCTTTCTATCCCTCTCTATATCCCTCTTTTATTTATCACTCTCCATCTCCTCTGTCATTCCCTCCACTCTTCAGGTTCATTCCTTCTCTCTCTCTTTCACATAATTTCTCTCTCTCGCCTCTCGATTGTTGCTTCCGATGTCCTATCTGATTCCCAATGGCATACGGTCCACTTAAGGCTAAAGCTGAAATAAGTGGATGTTTTGATCTGTATTCATTTGTTGAGGCGGTTGGAAACCTTGAAGGTACAACAAGCTAAAAATAGCTGCCGTCAACCAACGAAAACAGTCCTAACTACAGTCCGAACTCAAAAACAACAAGGTCCACTATGGTGGTCCACGAGGACCGATTAGTGGTCACGCAACGGACTGTTTAGTGTACTGAGGTAACCATGGAAACATGAAGGGTCAATAGGCTGTGGAATCAACGGCAACTCTCGAACTTCGAGAGTCAATAATATGATGAACTGAACATGCCCGCTCTCTCACTTGAAAAACCCTTTAAATGACATCTTAAATTAATTTTGTGTCACTTTACCCTCTCTGACACTGGCAGCACAATGACAGCACTGTCGCCATGCCAACCACAAAGTTTCCCGCGATAAACTCTTGCTTCTATATCTATTTTTACATCCTTTTGTTGGAGCGGACGCAGCGCCAAACAGCCTCCATCTTGTCTTCTTTACTGTCTCCTGCGTCTGTTTTACGCAACGCCGAGGTCCTAATGTAGCCACTGTTAGCGGTAACGGACAAAGCACACAAACAGAGTGCAGTGGCTGAGGAGGTGACAGAATAAACAATTCACAGAGATATGTCACGCTGTGAGAGGGGACAGAGTTGGGATCACTGTGTCACTGGGTTATTTTAGCCCTGGTTAATCTAGCCCTGGGTTAATCTAGTCCTGGTTTAGTCTCGTCCTGGGTTATTCTAGTCCTGGGTCATTCTCGTCCTGGGTTAAACGAGTCCTGAGTTATCCTTGCCCTGGGTTAGACTACTAGTCCATGGAGACACTAGTCTTGACAAGAGTACTTTACCATAGCCTAGCTCAATTCCTCATCCACAGTCAGAACTAATCATGGTTTATTCCAGTCCTGGGTTAAGTGGGTCAGAACAGTCCTGGGTTAGACTAATAGTCCATGGAGAGTCTGTTACACTAACCTAGCTCCATTCATCATCTCACTGCAGGTACAGAAGCTCCCCGGTGACGGGAGATCAGAGGAAAAGTGTCTCTGTGCAAGGATGTGTGCATGATTATACGCCTGTATGTGTGTGTGTGTGTGTGTGTGTGTGTGTGTGTGTGTTTGCGTTGGTGTGTGTTCATGTGTGTGTGTGTCTGTGTGTGTGTGTGTGTCTGTATGTATGTGTGTGTGTGTGTGTGTGTGTGTGTGTGTGAGTGAGTATACATGTATGTGTGTGTGAGTATATGCTTGTGAGACTCTCTGTATGTGTGTGTGTGTGTGTGTGACATCCTCTCCCATACCCTACCGGAGAGTGTGTCTCAGCGGTTGGAGGGGCAGGCTCAAGACTGTGTCAATCAAACTCAGGTCATGTCGGCTTTCTCCTGCTATTCCCCACCTTCTGTGTGCTATTAAAGCATCATAACAGCAGAGTGCCTTGCTGAGCCTCTGCATTATATAACAATTTGCATAGAGCAGCGTGCAGGGGGGGAAAAACAGCCTGTTTTCTGTCCTAGCAAAGATGTACACTGTGACGTATGCATGGTATGTGAACTGTCAAACGTTAGCCAAACGTTGGATAATGAAGAAAAAACGCTGCACAAGCAGTGAAGTTATTATTGTGACACTGGTACTGAAAGAGGCGGGTTTAGAGTGAAATATCAGCGCTTCATCCCGATAGGTTCTCTAATGATGACAGACGAGATTGTCTGTCATACTAACAGATCTCCCATTCCTATTCCCACTTATTTTCCAATTACTTTGTATTGTGATCCCAGGTGGGAGGGCGTGCGTCTCATCCGTCTGGACTGCTGATGTGTAACCGCCGTGTTAATGTACACATTGACAAGTCCACGTTCGTCTTTAATCAACATGGCTTCCCTGAATGTTGCGGTTGATCGGCGAGACCACCATCAACCGTCAAACTTAGACTCACAAAACCTAGACCTAAAGGCCCTGACACACCAAACCGACGTCAAAGAACAAGCGGCGACGCAGGTCGACTGTTGCATCACCTGTGTCTTGGCCAAAAAGTTGCACTTGAACAGACCGCAAGGACTACAGCCAACAGCCAACTAGTACCTACGTTCTGCGCCTGCGTGACAGGAAATAACTCTCCATACCAGCAGGTGGCGATAGTCTGTATTCGTCATTCAATAGGGGACACCTGAAGACCTAGGACTGCGGATATACACAAACATGAAACAAAGCAGCGTTTCCCTACCACTCTCACACCACTCTCCCGCAGACGGTTTCGTAATATAGCTACTTCTTCTCAAAAATATGCCTGATAAGAAGTTGCAAATTAGACTTTTTTGTGCGTGCCCATCTGACGAAGTCGTTTTCTGCTTTGCTCACTTCCGTTTCTCTTCTTGTGCGCTGATTCGCTTAAGCTGAATTGGTTAACCAACTGAAATAAACCGACTGAAACTCAGCACTGCCGAGATGTTACGCTCAGAGCCAACTTGCTAATGGTGTATTTCTACACACCTTAAGTCTACTTAAGACACGTTCGTCTTTACAGCCCTCTTAATAAAGTTTTCCCCAGCAGCGCAGGCTTAAGGGTGGCGTGTGTCTCCATCGTGAAATACTTAACGCCAGAGCGGTGGGGATTTAACCCCGCGTTCCACAGTGGGTATCAAGCCCCTGTGCCCGTCACGCGGCGAGACAGCCCTACAGCGGCTACACGTTTGTATTCATTTCCTGTCCTGACAGCCAGCCGGCAGCATGACTCAGCAAATCATTGGAGAGACAAGAACAAGCTTCTTGGTGGGGAAAATGAAGAAGATGGAGAGAGACAGAGAGAGAGAGAGTGAAAGGGGGAGAGAGAGAGAGAGAGAGAGAGAGAGAGAGAGAGAGAGAGAGGTAGGGTTTCAGACATGACCCTGACAGCATCACTAGCTTTATTAACCGTCAGTCTTCTGTGACGTTGTAACCCAGAATGCACTGCTACATCCAATTCAACTCTCACTGACATACACAAAAAAAAGACATCATCTCCGAATTGATCCCAAATAAAAGTCGACAAAGATTAAACTCTTGATGCGGTTACTCACACAAGCCCCCCCTTGACCATAATGCAATGCGTCAGATGACACATTATTCCCCTTTGGATGTGTTCCCTTTTTAATTTTATGCTTCACTAAAGTACACGATTCTATCAGCATGTTTTAGTGTACTAGCCGGCCGGTTATTAATGATTTCTTGACAACTATATCCAAGAAGCTTTTGAGGTCAGTTGAAGAGAAACGGCTTGTGAGTGTAAGCGAAAGTGAATGTGAAACACTTTCACTGTGATTCAAGGGACAGGACGCTACGGCTGCCAAAAAGTAATTAACTTGAAAAAAAAAAAAGCATATTTATTTAATACACACATTTATGCTTCTCTGTTGGTGTCTCTATTCATTTAATTATCCTACAGGGAATGATGCCACAATATAAATGATTACGCCATCTTCAGTAAACTATAGTCAGAATATAGTTATTTATATGAAATAAAACAAACAAAAAAAAGACCCCAAACATTACACACTTGTCTAAGAGTGTTGTTTTGATTAGGCAACAAGATCTACCAAGGAGACTGGATGATAAACGGGATCAAACCCAGAGCCTCTCGGGCCAAGACTTACCCTTAACATGTCTAAACATGGAGTCCATGTTCGATTCATTATCTGTAGCCTACAAGTCAGAAATATCCCACAATCCCCCACTCTGCACATCAGGCGACCCCATGTGGGCTCTGGACCCCCCCTGGTTGAGAAACACTGCTCCGGCTTGTCCTATCAAGGCATTTCTACCAACCCATCTTCACCTGAGAGGACCTCAGACAGGAGAAAGACGACAGCAGGAATGAATGAATGAAGACGCAAACAGAGAGAGGTAAAAATACCCTGGAAAACTCTTTGCCGGCTGACATTGTATTCAGCCAAATGTTGCAGCCAGCCTTCAAAGTGTTTGTGATGGCACGCCACAGGCTAAGTCATTTAGATAATACCCTTTTTCAATTGAGCAGACTCAGACAAAGTCAATCTAGGATGTGAACACTAAACAGTAAAGGCCAAATTCATTAATGAGCATCATCTCCATTTATCTCTGAGAGGCTAATGAAAGGAAGGATTAAACATCAGTTTAGCTTTTGCTAGAATTCACCTATTTGCACCAAACGTGGCTTCAACTGCTTCAACCTGCACTAAATAACCATCGCACTGCAGCAACACCGCTTTGGAGATATTCCACTGCAGTGTCCAACGACGCTGTAGTTCAAAAGTTATTTGAACAACTGTTCTACTTGTCTGAAGTATAAAGCAAATCCATCCACAGTTCAATTAACCCAGGGGTGGTTTTCTTCTCTGAAGCTAGTTCAGTCTGCGGAGCGAAAGAGAATGTGAGTGAGGGCTGCAGTGAAAAAGCAAAATTTAAGTAATGCAATATAATACACTACACCGGATCAATGCAAAAACAAGCTTTTCATTTTGTTGGCTGTTTGACACACTTGAGAACAAAAACAAGACAACCGTGAACAGGTTTGAGGTAAAGTAATAAGGGCTTTATCTCAAGGTAAAGGGGAGTTTGAGGGTTAATTGAACATAAAAGGGTATAATTCCTCCAAGGGGGTGTTTGGCTTGGACTGGAGCCTGTTTTCACAGTAGGAAGTGGGTCAGACACGGCAGGGACGACATACAATAGTTGACTATTTCTTCCCTTCATCTTAGTTGCTTTTCGGTGCCGCTTTCCATTCTCGCTGGAGCTTGCCACTAAAGGCTCTGGACAGCAGGGGGAGGGTCCTGGCTTTGTAGCTGGCAGAGTGTTTGTTAGGTCATGACTGGTAGGTGTTCCTCATTGCCAATCAAGCAGCAGCTGCATTGGATAGTAATGATTATGGATGACCCGGGCCTAGTTTCAATGGCTGCTCTCCGGGGCGCTGAATTCCTCCTATTCTAGTGGAGGGTCTGGGCTTCCCAGGTTCCTCTGTAGTTTCGAAAGCTTTTTCGTCCACGCTAGCATTTTCACCAGTGTTTTAAGATGAGATAAGATATCACTTTGTGATTTGTTCCTGACATACCGCCAGGAGGATAGGATACTCCATGTGGGTTAAACAGTCTCTAAGCGTCCTTCATTGAATGGGGCGGCAGTAGCTCAGTCCGTAGAGACTTGGCTTGGGAACCGGAGGGTCACCGGTTCAAGTTTCAGCAGGGACCAAAGGACGGAGTGTGGACTGGTGGCTGGAGAGGTACCAGTTCACCTCCCGGGTGCTGCTGCCGAGTTGCCCTTGAGCAAGGCCCTTAACCCCAACTGCTCCAGTGGAGCTGCTCAGTGGCTGGCAGATAAGACTGTGGTTGTACTGGGCAGCTTCCAGGTGTGAGTGTGAATGTGAATGTGATCAGGGCCTTCCTGCAAAAGAGAGCCTCGCTCTCAGTGAACCTACCCTGAATAAATAAAGGTAAAAAAGAAAAGAAAAAAAAGAATGATACTCAACTGTTACGTTTCACTCTGTAGAAAGCATCTTGTGAAAATTAAAGTAATAACGGGAACGTTTTGTCAGGTACAACAACACTTGTGTTTATGGTAACTATATGAAACAGCAGACAAAAGAAAGCGACAGATTACTAATTTAATATGTCTTCGTCACAACACTGCATTGCTAATCAAGAAGCTAATTTGCATACATCCTATTAGGCTGCACTGCAATTATACAGCAAGATCAATGTCTTAATTAAATAGGAATTACTGCATAGTGGACAACGGAGGAGAGAAATTATTACGTCTGCCTTCAGTGGACGTGACAGGGAAGCCAGGCAACACTCAGACAGACTCAGGGTCGATCCAGACACATCTGGTGGCCTTGCAGGGGGCTGCTGTCAAACAACCAATCACAACCCAGGGGTAAGAAGGCATGTGGCAGAGCACTGGGCTGACACTGGTCAAGGTTGAGATTCGTCATGACAACCAGCACTCGTATCCACTTGAGACACAATGGCCAGTCATGTATAGTTTCATTCATGCAGCATATGCTGTCAATAATGTCTTCCTCAACTGTCTGTTTTTAGCATATTTGCATCTACATGTCTACTACTCTTATGGTGTATACATATTTTCTGTATATTTTGTCCTGTACCTGCTGTAACATCCATCTGGGATTAGTAAAGTGCATCTCATCTTATCTCTGCTTCATTAACTGCCCATTAACTGCCCTCATACGCATACAAACAAAAGAAAAAGGTATCATAAAGTTGACCTGGGCTGTAACCCCCGCCTTCCTAGAGCATTTTGCATTTGCCCAAAAGGCTTTTTTTATGTCATAGTTTTTGCATTTGAGCTGGGGGTTTGAACAGGGTTCATGTACACTTTCAGTAAAAATACTCATAATAAAAGTTGCTTTAGATAAAAGTGTCTGGTAAAAAGCACTTCAGTATTTTCCGCTCAGATTGCTCTAAATTATACCCAAGAACGGTACTTAGTCAAATGACTAGAGTGCTTGAGTAAAAATACATTCCTCATCACATGATTATTCAGCCCTGTACATTACACTCTCTTGTGGATAAAGGAAGTCTGTGGAGAAGTTTGGGTGTGCCATTTAAGAAGGACTGGACACACGTGTCCTACAAAAAGCCATCCCACACCGCCTCCGCCATCCAGCCGTCTCTGGCGGGCCATACCGGCCAATCACCTGCCAGCACGACGTGTCACTGCTAAGCGTGCAAACCCTGTTGTCTGCAACACCATGGCAACGCGTCGGTCGACTGTCATCGGGGGTTCAACTGTCCATGGGCGACTCCACGCCACAAACCCGAGCTCGTTCCAGAGCTTGGGCTGTGTTCGGAGCGGCGAGGAGGAGGATCGAGGTGCTGCTGGTGTCGTGTTGGTGGTTAATGAAAACCAGTGACACCCAAAGTGATGTCAGGTGTTGAATGGTGGTTAGATGTCCCCGCTTGGACACGCCAGCTGGCAGCTTCTTTAAACAGATGTCCAATATAAACAGCACTTGCGAAGATTAAATGGCCAGAAATGTTTGGTGCGTAATGATGGTCATAGCTTCGTCTCTATTGGGGTCAGCGCATCACAGCCCACAGTGCTATGTGATGGACATGTGGGCTGTGCTTAGTAAGAGGAACACTTCTGCATTGCGGTGTCAGCACATTACAACAATACATTTCAATCAGCTAGTTAGCTTACTTTCACTGTTGCCATGTCAATCAGCATACTAGCAATTCCACATAAATACCACAGGGTGCATGTGTGTGTGCGTGTGTGTGTGCGTGTGTGTTCATGCACATGTGCGTGTTATTGGCTGGTTTCTCTCAGGGAGCCAGCGTCACGGTTCCACTGCAGAGAGAGGCGTGCGTCCACAAGAGTGCGCATTCATGAACACACACACACAGAAAGCATCCGCGGTATAGTGCACGTACACACACACACACACACACACAGTTATTGTCCCTCGGGACGGCCTCTAAATAGCTGAGAGTGGAGAGGAGGTGTACGGTGGGAGAAGGTGAAAGCAGACACTGAGTCAGACACAAACAAACACAAACAAACACAGAGGAAAAGTTCCTGCAGCACTGAGAGCGAGAGGGAGAGAGAGAGAGAGAGAGAGAGAGAGAGAGAGCGAGAGAGAGAGAGAGAGCGAGAGAGGGAGGGAGCGAGAAACAAACAAACAAACAAGCAAACAGAGAAAGACAGAGAGAGAGAGAGAGACCCACCGAAAGAAGTCAAATGAAAAAGAGAGATGGTGGGTCAAGGCTGAGAGCCTAACTGAAAAGGAAAATCTAAGAAATGAGGACTGGCAAAGACTCAACAGAGAGATGATGAAGATGATTTAGGACACGGGATAGAGAGAGGGCAGCATCGACAGAGAGAGAGAGAGAGAGAGAGAGAGAGAGAGAGAGAGAAAGAGAGAGAGAGAGGAGAGAGACACTGACCCACAACAGCATTGACTCCTCTGCTGTACTCAGAGACAGACAAACTACCAGAAGCCGATAGTCAGACAGATAAACACCAGCAGGACTTCTTTAACGCACAAAATAAACACAAAATAAACACATTCATATGCATGTCCATGTTGACCAATCATGACATTTTTGACATTTTTGACACAATTTCTGACATTTTTTGAAAATCAAAGTGTGTGTGTGTGTGTGTGTGTAAATGCTAATACATAGATAATATCTTATCTATTTGACTCTATGTAATGCCATTGGAATCTATGTAACTCTATGTAACTATGTGTGACTCTATGTAACTCTATATAACTCTGTTACTCTATGTAACTCTATGCAACTGTGGCCCCATGTAACTCTGTGTGTAACTCTGTGCAGCTCTACGTACCTCAA
>JAOPJI010000008.1:6700100-6714935 GCA_027122695.1 Merluccius productus | reverse complement strand
CCCCCCCCCCCCCCCCCCCCCCCCCCCCCCGCCCCCCCCCCCCCCCCCCCCCCCCCCCCCCCCCCCGGAAGAACAACCGCCTAAGGTTTGGCTAATGGCGGCGTGGTGTGGTGCTGGCCAATCTCCGGGGTTAGGGTCAATTGAGGTTGTATTTTGTACAATTCCAAGCACATTTTCTCCTGAAATGCCTGGACGTGGCCTGTAATTGAGATGGAACGCTCTGTCATTTGCAAATTGAGTAAAGGCTTCCGTCGGTGATTGAAATGGATGTGAACCAAGCACATCTGACTGCGTCTCCCCACCGCTGCTGATTATACAGAACGGCTGCAAAGTGGCAATGGATATGTTTTTACATGGTCAGAATTCATATAGGCTTCGGCTATGCAGCACCGTTAGTCCATATGCAGTGTCTGTAATAAAATTAGTGAAGTGTCTGGTTTGTCATGTGCGGGCAAACGGATAACCTGCGCTGCTCATAGCCAAACAGAACACCAGGAGAGCCTTCTGAGATTCAAATCTCTTTTTCAAAAGTGTCTGGATATAAAAAAAAACCCAGCACAACTAATCACAGTTTCCACAGACAAATAATACAAATAACACATTACAATACAAACGGATGAGGGAAAATGATAAAAAATGAATAAATAAATAAATAATAATTATCACATACATCACTTTCCTCCTACTACATGTGAGTTCTAATTCTCAAACACTTATCCCACATTACCCAGGAGGCTTTAACTGAAGGCTATAAAACAATATGCCATTAAATATGCAGCAAGCTTCGCATTTGTTTGCGGGCCAATGTTTTCTTAGAGCTGAGCTTTATTTATTTTTTGCTTATTCTCTGTTTTTGGCAACCGGTGATGGTGGAAATTTTTGGAAGCAAGGCAAAGTGGCTGTCAGGAGCTTGGCGTACTGCTAACAATGTTGCCCGCTGCATGCCAGTGACTCCCAACACTGCAGTTTAGGCGTATGATTTTTTTTTCTTTTCTGTAGTCACGGCAGGATGTGGCTTTGCGCAACGTGGACCACCTTCACAGCAATCGGCAGCCGTTTGGTCTTGCTGCTTAGAGGAACTCGACTTCCGCAGAGTGGTTTCTACTCGGGGAACAGACTTGAACTAAGCATGTGTAAAGAAGAATACCATTCTTCTCTTTGTCTTTTTTGTTCAAACAATTTGGTGAAAGATGTCCCCTCTTTTAAAAGTTGTGTATACGACACGTGACGTGATTAGACTATTATTCCAGTAAATGCACATTCGATTTCAAGCACTGTAGAGTTATTACCCCAAGTTAAACACACCTTCACCTTGTTCACGCTGAATTATTGTTGTGCGTGCGATCTGTGCGGCACAATTTGTTTACCGTAATGAGCCATCACCACGTCTGTCTGTCAGCATTATTATTGCTCTGTGAGTGAAGCCATTAGAGTTCCCACCGCATAAAGATGCTTTGAGCTATGTTCATAAGCACACCGTGTGGACTTGAACACAGCATGAGGAAGCATGAGTGAGCACAGAGATGTTGAAATGGTGTTCTTTTGATTGATAACAGACAATTATACCACGGTATGTAATGTACAGCTATGTCTCATGAGGGCGACAATAACGGTAAAGGCCCAAGTACCTCCCCCTGAAACCAAAACTCGACCTTAATGCCTGTAGGCGTGACCTGAGTCAACATGAAAGTAGTGTACGCTGTTTTCAACACAGCTGACATTAATGAATAACCACGTCTGTACACGGGTAGTGCAATCTTTTACATTTTCACCTGCTTTAATAGTGGATGTAGGATGTTTTTCTGCGCATTGTTTTTGACGTAGTAGATGTATATGTAGTTACCATCTCAAGAACCCGTCCACAAAGGAAAGCTATTGAGAATGCCTTGTTTATTTCCATTTATACTTTGTAAGTTTTTGAAAGTTCAACTGAGTATGAGAAGGGGCCACAGTTAACTGTTAGCCACATATCTACAGAGCAAATCAATCAAGCCAAAGTTTTATTTGTACGAACACATGACAGCATTACAATGCACCACAGTGTGCTTCACTTGACAGGGGGAATAGAAAAGCAAACAAACTAAACATAGTATTCTGACTGATAATAAAATCCACTCTATTACAACATGCAGTTGGACAAAACGTTCATGAAACCAATACGCATGAAACCAAATAAAACATAAGAGAACTGAGGTGGTGACAGGAGAGCTGGTTAAAGGTGTGTTTTGGAGCCGAAGCACTAGTGCTTTAAAAAAAATAATCGTTAGCCATGGAGATGTTTCAACCTGTGGTTAATCTTCTGATCTGTGCAAACCGCTGAACGAACGTTAGCCAAAGTAAAGAAATGTTGCGCTGCTCGAGGGCCACCTATCGTTATTCTGCTCTCCAAAGTAAACATCATAGACATTTTGGTCGTTCACAAGGAGGGAAGGTATTTTCCATTTTATCCAGCTGGGCTACAAATACTCAGGGTCAGGGTTACTATGATAACGAGGTGTGATCCAGGGTGTGTGTGAGAGAAGAGAGCAGTTGTTGATTTATTTATGTTTTTAATGAAGGGTAATGTCGGTGTAGACTAGACATCTATTAATCCTTCTCTATTGTCCCCCTAACTCTTTATGTGAAGTAGGATCGGCCCTCGCCTGCCTGCTCAGGAAATGATGTATTAGTTTTTTAATTGCTATCGCCACGTAGCATATTGAATGGCCATCAAGGTAAATGATGGCTTGTTGACCAGTGCTAAGTCTGCCCACCACTGTTGTATTGAGTATGTCAAGTGGTTAAGTTGAGGAGAATTGATGTTGAAGGGAGGCGGAATAAGCATAATTTCTCGGTTTAAAGTTTGGCTGCAGTGCGTATGTATCAAGGAGAGGCGTTGTGTCATTTCATTGATTTTCCCATGTCTGTCCTCTTGGCACCTTTTTTTTTTTTTTAAAGGTCAGCTTTTAATGACATAGAAAGTCAATCCGTACGCTGTGGAGGCGGTCGGCTAAATAAAACATAGAAACGCGTTCATTGTTATTTGTAAGTAGCTGCCGCCCAATTAAATCGTTTATTCATCAGGAATTGGGGGTTGGCTCGCCCTATATTTGTGAATGAATCGGTTTGGATCAGTGCCCACAGATAAGCAGTAGTTGCAGATGTTTCAAATCTAGTACGGCTTCAAAAAGAGACAATTCATGGTAGGGCTGCTCCCGACTAAAGATTTTCTTAGTCGCCATATCAAGCTGATAGTTGACTAATCCTAGTCAACTATCATCAATGATGTAATCATTTCAATGTATTTTTTGGGGGCATCACAAAATGGTTTGAGTTCCAGGGTGAGCGAGAGTTATAAAAGAAACACTGTTAACCTTGTGCTACTTTACAGATAATACAAAACCGTAATAATGAGCCTTAAAAATATTATTTTTACAAGCACACGCACAAAGCGGGTCACCTTTTAACGGCATGGACAAAGTGGTTCTGAAGGTTGTCGGAACAACCAGGAAGGAGACACTGAACATTGTTCATTTATTTATACACGCAAGCAATTGCTATAGAACTTGACGTTTGTCAAAACAATGAGCTTTTCAGTTCCCCTTAAAAAATGATGCCAATTGGTGGCGACAAAATGCGTGGCGGGAGGCAGCAATGCACTTATTCAACTAATTTGTATATGTCACAATATGACCCCATTACGTAGAAAATAAATGTGACGTTTATAGAGATGCCTTTAAAATCTCTGAAACTGTGTTTGTAGTAATTAGAAATATGACCATGTGGAGAATTTCTTATAGTTGATATTTGCTAATTCTGATGTGTGTGTACCACTGATATAACCTTAGATGGTTGTAGTTCTGTACCCACAGAACTATCATAACGAACAAGCAACATAAAACTAGCATTCATGATGAGAGCAGTCCCTAACGTCACGTACCTCTGGATCAATGTCCTTCACACTCCGTAACGCATCGATTTTGTGCATAATAAATGAATTCTCTTATTGATTTGTTATTCCTCTTTGGTGTGGACGGGCTGAAGTTCACTAGCTCATGTTACTCACGCGTCACCCTAGCCTAGCCCACGGCGCTATGCTACGACACGGCATTGTTTTGACAGCTCAGCACAACTACAATGAGCAAGCGGCTTACTGGCTCCTAAACGTTCCTGTGGAGCTGTGACGCTAGTGCCGCTCATGGTTATTGATTGATCATTTAATGGAAGGGCATGCCGGCAATGCGGGGGCAAAAGCCAACACAGCAATGGGTAATGAGTTGGATTTGGTTCAACGCTTTTGTATAAATGTCATAGTTTCATTTGATCTTCACTTTGCTTGAAAATGTGCCACAAAACAAAGCGTTTTTTTCTCTATGAAAGCCACGGCCAAATGTTTGGAATTGCAATTGAGAAAATAAAACACTATTGATTTTAAGCCAATGCTACGTTATCATATAATATGCGATGACGATCACGTTTTAGCAGTTTGCCATTCAGAGGTTTAGTCAGTAGAGAAGTGCTGCTCATTCCATATTTGTTCTACTGAGCTAAAACATTTTAACATGTCACCACAGCGTTCTCCAGAAACAGGAAAAGACAAGCTAAGCGGCATATCTCCATATTACGGAAATACTAATCTCAGATCCAGCAGTCCTACGAGTTATACCAGATAACTAGGCACCAGTGTTGCCAACTCTTTTCCAATGAAAGCAGCTAGCACTAGCTCCAAAAGTTGCTAAAAGTCGCCGGATGACCCTAACGCTCATTTGCATACAGGTGACGTCATTGTGCATTACTTTACGTAAAGCTTAGTGGTTGCGTCAGGTGCAGCAAGGCAGAGATCAAGAGATCAAAGAGACCTGTTTACTAGAGCTGGCCGAGTTTGTGTTCGCCGCCAATTATGTGCTTAAAGATCCCCGCTTCCAGCAAAATGATCGCTCAAAACAAATATGAGGCGAATGAAAAAGAAACACCCCGTTCATGCAGATTTGAGCTCGCCTGCCATCAGACTTTAGATTAGTAATCTAAAGTCTGATTTGTGAGACTATGGCAATCCAATTTCAGTCTCAAATCACAATATCGATCTGATAGTGATGTATTGCTCAACCCTAATCTAATTCTTATTTCTGTAGCGCCTCGTCTCTTGAAGTACTTTGGGGGTCATACTCTACTACAAGAGGGGAGGGATTACTTCTGGGGTCCCAGTCTTTACCACAAGAGGAGAAGGGACATGTGGTTTGGCAGGTTTGTGGTTCCAGCTGGACTTCCATCCTGATTAACATTGACTGTCAGCAGGGGGAACAAAAGTGGCCTGACTTACCGGTTCTCCGTAGACAGTGGTTATCATTTGTTTGCTCCATGAAACTCTGTGTGTACTCTTGGGTTCTTTGCTTCCTCATTAACTTATCTTGTCTTTAATTAAAAGCCTGGATGAACCAAGGAGGAACCTGCCATGGTTTTTCATAATATTCAGTATCTAAAGCTGCTCCGCTTTGTAAACCGATGCACGTTTAATATATTGTGGAATCAGTCCCAGCGTAGCCAGGTGTCTGTGTGTGAGTTGTGCGAGGTATTGGATGGTTTAATGATGTGATTACAAAGCTTAGAGATGATTGCTCTCACAAGTGTCTCTCTCTATGTTGGGCTTTGTATTCCATGCAGGTAGTTGTCCTTATGGAATTAAAAAAACGCTCAATACTTAATAATATAAGAATAAATACTCAAAGCTATGATTGCTAAGGCCGAAAGATTCTCTAAAATTGGCAAAATTATAGAAATGTAGGCCTATATCTTGGTTAAACAACACAAAAGTTAAAACTTGGGTAAATAATTTTTTACGATGTTTACAGAGCAGGTTTGTCAGCATTTGAAATGCAGGCCCAGTCGGAGGCACACCCATCAGAGGTAGTAAGAGGCGTGGCGTAAATAGAGTAAATGATGCTAATAGCATAAATGATTGCTGAAAAAGAAAAGTTGTGGCTCAGTGCCATTTAATGACCCTGGACCAGGGATCAGCCATGGAGTCCCAAGTGTGCTGTGGGAAATATCGAACACTAGTACAGTCATATCAATAATATTACTAATACATTGAACAGGTTAAGGAATAAGTAATAGGCCAATTATTACAACTATTAATAACCAATTAAGGCTGACTTATATGGGTTAATTGTTTATGTATAATGAATATGTGGTAACCTTTGTTTATTAGAATGCCCTTCAAGCTGGAAGGCAAGGATTCGGCCCCAGGAGGAAGTACCGTAAGGGAAGGGCAGCGTCTTTATATTGTCCCTCATTGGATGACGCATGCATCAATCACAGATTTAGAGATTGTTATCGGTGAAGGGCCATAGCAGCGGTTTAATTGACCAACCACTGATGCTATGTGTTGGAGAATTGCAGCTGGGTCTTCACCAAGTGTGAGGTCCTCAGGGGGTGGACCGAGATGGGCAGCTGTAGAGTCACACACACATGACAAGAAAAAATACTTTAGGTGGACAATTGGACAATTAAAAACATCTTAAATCAAACAAACTAAAATCTTGAATATAATGGATATAATAAAGTTTTAAAGGTTCATTATTGGTCTCATTGTTTTTTCCAGCCCTTGTTACATCATTCATCCCATTAAAGTGATTATTCAGGGTTTGAGCAGATAAGCAAAATAAGTGTAGGCAATATATTGGCAACAGCCACAAAAGGAACTGCCAATGTTGGGATTTGGCTGTGGCCGACACGCTTGTCTACTCGCCCAGCCATTTTGTAAGTGTTTTAGCCAGTTCTCGTCCCGATTTACAGCCAGGCAGGGCAGCTTAGTGTATTGGCAGAATGGCTTGGCTGTCGCTACAGTCGCCACACATAATTCTTCCCAGTTTGTTTAACTGGAGTTCTGACATGAATCACCTTCAGAACCTCACTGTGGCTCGCCACCGTGTTTTTTTTGTAATTGTCATTTTTTGACAAAACATTTTCTTAAGGCAATTGTTGCGCTGACTTGGAAGACCTTTTTGAATATATCTTCTTCTCCTGCTGCGACTGCACAACTCCCAGTGTCCTTTAGCAACAGTGTCTTGCATCACTTCCTGTGTCTGTCATCACTGCCCACAGGGTCTAGTCACATTGTAATCTGTACTACTAAAATAGGGTTAAATAGAGTATTTGACTTTTAAATGGGTTTATGGAGCTTTGAAAGAAGAAACACTTATTGCACTTTTTAGTCGGGAACCCCTATTTAGCAGTCAGAGGATCACCTTCACATCATATATTTGTACATGCATTTATGCAAATATATACTGCAATATACCAACACACATGAACTGAAAATGTACTTTATTAATCCCAGGTGAGACATTTGGGTGTCATACATGGCAAGTAGAGATTGTTTTGTACTCTAACCCTTCCTTGTAGAATTTAGCATACAAGACAATATGTCACGTAGTAATGTTGGCCATGTCCGCCGACGAGTCTTTGGACCAGAGAGTAACGAGTCCTTGGTGACATCCTGAACATACAGTTCTACCTGCTCAGTGAGCCAGAAAAAGGATGCTCTGGTAGTCCATTAGGGGATTTAAACACCTCTGAGAAGTAGAGTGTTTTGGTGGAACTCTCTTTTTCTTTTTCTTTTGCTCTCTCGCTATCTCACTGACTCTCTCATGCATGTGTGATGTGGTCTTACCATATATGTCTATTCAAGAGCCCCCTACACACACTGTACTGTTATGTTTGAATGGCTTCCCTACCCAATTAAATACTGTTTTTTAATGTGCCTTCCTGGTGACCTGACCGTATCAATGGAGAACTAAATGTTTGCTTCCTGATTTGAATTTGTGCACACATTTCAAATGGCTATGTATTTCACAATGCACCTTTCCTGTTAGGGTAGGTGAAGGCCGAATCAAACGGGTATTTCCTATAAACTCAGATAACGCCAATGAATGTAGAAGATCAGGCCTGTTGTGTAATGTATCATCAATAACATCAGTTTTATTGTGGACATGTTAATTACATGGACATTTTCAGAACCGTGGGTCATCACTGCTGCTGTAAGAAGGACTCGGAGCTCTGTTCAGTCTCTACTCATTTTCTATCTTCCGTCAACTTTGTCGACCAGAATGAAACTGAAAAAATACCTAACCCTTGATTTGTCTGGACAGGGAACACAAACTACTGTTTAGGTTGATGTTTTTCTCTGCCACTGTTCCACAGCAAAACTGTCTGCTGCAGAGTAGTTGGGTAGTATTTGTGTCTTTTGTAAGACACAAATTCCTGGTTATGGCCAGCATGTCAACTCCGAAGCTTGTTTTAAACATAGGTCTAGTGAACAACATTTTCATCTGGGTTTTATTTTGGAGAGTGTGTTAATTACCAGGGTCTTTCAAGAGAGTGAATCGTCTGGTGTTATTTGTGGTGATAGAAACAGCAGGAATCTTTTCTTCTTCGTCCTCTGCATTTCAAGTTGTTTTTTATTGCAGAGAGCAGCTCAACTGCTAAATAATGAGCCAAGGAAGTGATCTCCATCTTGTTTTCTAACCGACAGCACCAGAGCAGGTGGTGCACGCGTTTGTTACCTAACAAAATAAAAAATAGGCCTCAGGAAGTTATGCTTCTAGTGCTAGACCGAGGACTCTGGATGTGCCCTATTGTTTATTGGACATTAGCCGCTATTGTTTACTGGACTTTAGCTGCAATTGTTTACTGGATCTTAGCCGTGGTCCACAGGAAATCCCGAGGATAACACTGGGCCAAGGTCACGAAGGACCCGGGCCTTTGGTAAGAACCAGACCCCCTGCTGCTAACTGTTTGTAGCTATTGAAACTCTGTATGACAAGAACTGCTGTAGACGTTAATATAGTTTACAGTTTAATTTAAGAATGTCTGTTTCTGTGTATAACTGCATCTGCAAACAACAGATGCAGTTATGTCAATACAATACCAATACAATACAACATACAATATTGTTGTCTTTTCAAATACTATTATAATAGTACAAAAAAGGTGGATAGTGATTAAATTCAACTACCAATGAATCGATTTTTCCTTATTAAATATCCATATTCTGGTTTTGAGAACAGGAGAGAGAGGGAGAGAGAGGGAGAGAGAGGGAGAGAGGGAGAGAGTGGGGGAGAGGGGGAGAGAGAGAGGGAGAGAGAGAGAGGGAATTCAAATTCTTGCTGGGATAATAAGGATTATATTCAGTCATGCCTGCTGGCTTAAGCCTCTGGGTAACCTGATGAGCCATACCTGAGCAGTAGACTGTGCAAAAGGAAGTTATGTTATTTGTGCATACACGCATACAATCTCCCTTCTTTGCATACTCTCTCATGCCCTCCTCCCTGCATGAGAGCCTTGGGTTTCTCCGAGGTAGATTAGCCATGTAGGTTCCCTATTGATTCCAATGGCGCTCCCCAGACATGTTTAAGATCAACATGACTGTCATTGTGAACGACGACCCAGAGCAGGAAGAGGATTTACAGTCTAGTCAGTTTCATTAAGGCACCGGCCGCAGCTGTGATCGGCCTCGGGGAACCAGGGGTACAGAAATGGGTTGTTTTCTGCAAAGCGAGCACTTGGATGACTCTGTTAAGAGTGCAACTTTAAATGGCCTTGTGTCATGTCTCTCCCCAAACCCAGCGGTGGTAAATCTATGATTGTTTGGTGGATTGAACTGAAATGAAACATACTCTTAATACTTCCATATGGGGTTATAGTATGGGTGACGCAGGGTTTAAGATGTAGAGATGTTCCCATTGTTTCCGGTAATGCACGCGTTGAGCTTCGTCATGCAGAACAGGCATCCTGTCTGTGTTCTATATCTGTAGGCAGTTGTTTGGCACACTAATCCCTATGCTATGTCTTGTCCCCTGTGTTTCTGTAGGGGAGCCAGTTTGTGCTGATGGTCTCCGAAGTCCTAAATCACTAAATCCTTCTTGTGGTTTATTTTTGTAGTCAGAAATAATCTTACTCATCATTTTTGTGTGTAGTCAGAATAACACCCCTATTACAAAGGGGTGAGAAATGCATGCATCGTGCTCCTGGAGAATGGAAATGTCACTTGTTTTTCTAAACTTAATTTGACTGACTTTAAGATACATTAAGCATTTTTATTTGTCCACTTTTCTTTTTTCTTTTAAGAAGGTGTACTCTTGCTATATATATACTAGCCCATAGATAATATTCCCATACATAATAATCCATTGCAGAAATGTTGTTTTGGTGGTGCTGTTTGATGTAGTACATGGTATATTATTTATCAGTATTGTACTTGATTATATAAATTGTGTATGCCATACACTTCAATACTGTAGGTTAATTTAGACAAAATAGACAAAATAAATAGCATATTTATATGCACCAAACCAATCATACAGGTATGACATTCTATTTCATTTTGTGGAATAGATAAGCGATTTAATTAAAAAAAGAAAATGCTCATTCTCTTCTGGTGGGAAAAAGTCTACTTTATAATGCGTGAAATAGCATACCTATCTGAAAAGCCTTCCGGTAATTTCATTAAGATGAAAGGCTCTGTCCTTGCGTGAACACCTAAGTCTGTTTTTAAGGCTACTTCTAATACCAAATACTAACTCAAATAACACAAGCAGCAGCCCCCTAGCTCACTAATGCCGAAAATATTGAGTTTGACCGGCTAATCCGAGGAATGTAATAACCAGTCTACTTAATGGAATACTTTTGAAGGAGCTAGAGTGTAGTTTCTAGTGTAGTATCAGAGCTGGAGCCACTACCATGGGCTGTGTGCTTAACGCATCGATAAAATATCATTGTCTCTTGTTGTTTGTCCATGAATGGCGACGACAACAAACAGTTGCCGGGTGGAGGTTTTGTACGGTAAACATCCAGCAAATGTGAGGAAACTTGGAGGAAACTCAAAAGGCCGAACAATATGTCAATATATCAAACCAGGCAGCTGTAATTGTTCTGGGCTTGGACGGATGTCACATTGTGCTGTGTGCTCCATTCCATTATTCTTTAATATTCAAACCTCTGAGAAGGTTCTTCTCTTCTGCATAATTCGACTGCAATGACAATTAAAACATGTCAAACAAAGGAGAGGAACTGATTTAGAGTTTAACTTTCACATCTGTTGGTTGTTTGCTAACTTTGGGGGTAATCTAATTAACATTTTGCACTTTCCAGGAAAATAATTAGCATTCATAAATGGCAGCAGTTCTCAAATCTTTGTTGTTTGAGCAGAATAATGCCGACTGCCCCAGTCATTTCTATGCAGGACCATATGTTTAGGCCACAGCAACCGTAACCCTGCAGATTAGTTAATGTAGCCTTTGTTCTCAAATGACGATATCTTACTTATCAATTGTAAGGTCTGTTTTGGGGACATTTCCCCCAGTAACTCAGGAAATGTAACTAGGGAACAAACCGCCATGTGAATCATGTTGCCATTGTTTTTAAGTTCCCTGCCCTTACAGCATCATTATTGTCAATATGGAGCATATTATTTACGCTTACGACAATTAATAACAATATGGATTTTATTAATTTGACCTAATGAACGCATTATCAATGATGGATGCCCTGTTCCCACCTGGTATTAACATGTGGTTTTGGAGATTCAAACAAAAACTAAATGTAATATTCTCTCTCTCCCTCCCCCCCCTCCCCCCCCTGCAGGATGGATCTAGGCAGCGCAAAGAGAGGAAGAAGACGGTCTCCTTCAGCAGCATGCCCACGGAGAAGAAGATTAGCAGTGCCAGTGACTGCATCAACGCCATGGTGGATGGCTCAGAGCTGAAGAAGGTGCGCTCCAATTCCCGTGTCTACCACCGCTACTTCCTGCTCGACGCTGACATGCAGTCGCTGAGGTGGGAGCCCTCGAAGAAAGAGTCGGAGAAGGCAAAGATCGACGTCAAGTCCATCAAGGAGGTGCGGACGGGCAAGAACACAGACACGTTCCGGACCAATGGCACCTATGATCAGATATCGGAGGACTGCGCCTTCTCGATCATCTACGGGGAGAACTATGAGTCGCTGGATCTGGTGGCGAACTCAGCAGATGTGGCGAACATCTGGGTGACGGGGCTGAGATACCTGATATCGTACGGGAAGCACACCTTGAACATGATCGAGAGCAGCCAGAACAGCATGCGTTCGTCTTGGCTCGGTGAACTCTTCGACGAGACAGACGTCAACAACAGTAAGCAAGTGAGCATATGTCCAGCGGTGCAGCTGGTGAAAAAACTAAATCCGGGACTTAAAAATGTTAAGATAGAGTTGAAGTTCAAGGAGTTCCACAAGGCTAAGGACAAAACGGGTTCGGACGTGACAAAGGAGGAGTTCATCGAAGTGTTTCATGACCTGTGTACCCGACCCGAAATCTATTTCCTTCTCGTTCAGTTTTCCAGCAACAAAGAGTTCCTGGACACTAAGGACTTGATGATTTTCCTTGAGGCAGAGCAGGGCATGGCTCAAGTGAGTGAGGAGACTAGCCTGGAAGTGATTCAGAGCTACGAACCATCCAGAGAGGGCCGGCTCAAAGGCTGGCTTTCTCTTGATGGCTTCACCAACTACCTTATGTCGCCAGAGTGCCATATTTTTGACCCCGAACAAAAGACAGTGTGCCAAGACATGAACCAGCCACTGTCTCACTATTACATTAACGCTTCGCACAACACGTATCTGATCGAGGATCAGTTCAGAGGGCCCTCGGACATCACAGGGTACATTCGGGCTCTTAAGATGGGCTGCCGCAGCGTGGAGCTGGACGTATGGGATGGGCCAGATAACGAACCCGTCATTTACACCGGACACACAATGACCTCACAGATCGTTTTCCGCAGCGTCATAGACATCATCAACAAGTACGCCTTTGTGGCATCCGAGTTCCCGCTATTACTGTGTCTCGAAAATCACTGTTCGCTAAAGCAGCAGAGGGTCATGTTTCAGCACCTGAAAAAGATCCTGGGTGATAAGCTCTACCTCGACCCTCCCAAACCTGAGGAGTTCTACCTCCCCTCACCCTTTGAAATGAAAGGTCGAATTCTGCTGAAGGGTAAGAAGCTCAGCACAAACTTCACCGGTTCAGAGGGGGAGGTGACGGATGAGGACGAGGGTGCAGAGATGTCACAAAGGATGACCATCGAGTCTGGGGAACAGCAGACCCCTGCACCCAAGAAGTTCCAGCTCTCCAAGGACCTCTCCGACCTGGTGACCTTGTGTAAATCCGTGGAGTTCAAAGACTTTCCGACATCCTTTCAGAACCAGAGGCCCTGGGAGCTATGCTCCTTCAACGAGGTCTTTGCGAGTCGTTGTGCAAGCGAATTTCCAGGGGATTTTGTGAATTACAACAAAAAGTTTCTGGCGCGGGTTTACCCTAGCCCGATGCGGATCGACTCTAGTAACATGAATCCTCAAGACTTCTGGAAGTGCGGTTGTCAAATCGTTGCGATGAACTACCAGACGCCCGGCCTCATGATGGATCTCAACATCGGCTGGTTCCGGCAGAACGGAAACTGTGGCTACGTGCTGCGCCCAGCGATCATGAGGGAACAGGTGTCATATTTCAGCGCCAACACCAAAGACTCTGTTCCCGGGGTGTCGCCACAGCTGCTACATATCAAGATCATCAGTGGACAGAACTTCCCGAAACCCAAAGGCTCAGGGGCCAAGGGCGACGTCGTGGACCCATACGTGTACGTGGAGATCCATGGCATACCTGCTGACTGCGCCGAACAGAGGACTAAGACGGTCACCCAGAACGGGGACAACCCCCTGTTCGACGAGAGCTTTGAGTTCCAGATCAACCTCCCGGAGCTAGCCATGGTGCGCTTCGTGGTGCTGGACGATGACTACATCGGCGATGAGTTCATCGGCCAATACACCATCCCCTTTGAGTGTCTTCAGCCGGGATTCCGACACATACCGCTGCAGTCTCTCACTGGGGAGGTGCTGCCGCACACCTGGCTGTTTGTCCACGTTGCCATTACCAACCGACGAGGGGGCGGCAAGCCCCACAAGAGGGGGCTATCGGTGCGCAAGGGCAAGCGGAGCAGGGAGTACGCCAGCATGCGGGTGCTGTTGATCAAGGCCCTGGACGATGTCTTCAAGACTGCCATGGTCCCGTTGAGAGAGGCCACGGACCTCCGGGAAAACATGCAGGTAAGAGCTCTACTGCAATTGTATCCTCAACCATGACATGCTTTTTACACACTGCAAAGGTCTAGGTTTTTAGTGTTCAATCCCATCCGAAAGGTTCTGAGTTCAAACCCCACTGGTTGTCCCAGTAACCAGTAGTGCAGAGTTCACACTGCACAATTTTAGCTAGCTTCTTGAGGACATCCATTTTCGAAGCGTCACTTCTCACAGTGTAATTGTGACTGTAATGGAGACCAGACAGACTCGGCCCCCCCCCCCCATCATCGCCGATTAGTCATGTAGTGTGAAACCTACAATGGCTTAAAGATACATGACAACACGACAGGGGGTGATGTCATGTTGTGCTGTATAAGGATGGAGCAGGTCAGAGATGTACACAGGTGGCTGACAATGCAATGCTCTATATGTGAAAACAAGTTCCTTAAAATGGATCCTTAACTTGATGGGAAGCCAATGTAAAGAATACAAGATGGGGTTGTGATGTGAGACTGCTGGACCTGGTCAACAGCCTTGCAGCAGCGTTCGGCACAGTGTTACCATGGGTAGTACAGTTGTAGTTTATGTGTTGCAGCATTGTTTGCATGACAATGTTTTTCCTCAATAGGACTAAAAATAAGAATACAAGAAAGACTCATTGACCCCCCCCCCCCCCCCCCCCCCCACGGCGCGCGGTTCGCCGACCCCCCCCACCGCCAGAGCGCACAGGCCGCACCACAAACATAGCGCTACCTG
>JAOPJI010000008.1:6375590-6393247 GCA_027122695.1 Merluccius productus | reverse complement strand
CCGCTGACAGCCGGCTCTGTACAGCTGTTGGCCGGCCCCCCTGACGATGTGCTCTTTAATAGCTAATATCAGGGTACATTTCCTCACTCACTGGACCGGAACCCAGAGATGGCAGGGGGTTGCTGTGGGTGACGCTCTCTCTCTCTCTCTCTCTCTCTCTCTCTCTCTGGCTCTCTGGCTCTGTCCTTGACTTTGTCGGTTGTTTTCCCTGTATGTCCATTTCTCTGTCTTTCTCTCTTTTGATTTTTTGGGATATCTCTCGCTCTCGCTCTCGTTCCCTCATCTTGTCATTTTCTCTCTGGATATTTTAGTCTTCCTCCTTTCCTCCATCTCTCTTGTTGTTCCCTCTCTGCCCTTGACTGTTGCTTGTTTTTCTTTGTTCTCCCTGTACACTCCTGTCCCCCTCTCTGTATGTCTCTGTCCTACGCTTTTGGTTTCTGGGTCTCTCTCTCTCTCTCTCTCTCTGTCCCTCTCGTTGGTCTCTGTCCTTGACTGTTTTTGGTCTAGTCCATCGTTGTTCTCATTTTGTCGTCGTTTGGTTTCTGGGTATCGCTCTCTCTTTCCATTTCGCAGTTCCTTTTGCATCTCTATCTCTGCCTCTCTCTGTCCTTGACTGTTTGTCAGTTGGTCTTTGTCTCTATCTTTATATTTCCGTCACTCTTTTTGTCTGCATCTCTTTGCCTATTGGCCCCGTCTCCATCTAACTCCCTCTCTCTCTTTTTGCCACTTCTCTCTTTCTCTCCTTCTACATCTGTCTGTGTTTCTCATCCTATCTGGTCAATTCAATTAGAAAATGATTTATTAACATGTCAGAAGAATGTGTCACGTTGGGTAGACAACAACTAAATCGTGTCTCTCTACTGCAGCGCATCTCTCTCTCTCTCTCTCTCTCTCTCTCTCTTGATTTCATTTTCTGTCCCCATCTCTTCCAGCCCCACCCACCAGTCTCCCTATCTATCCCTCTTTCAATCTCACCCTCTCCCATCCCTGTCATTCCCTGTTTGTCACTCTCTCCCCATCTCCATCTCCCTCTCTCTCTCTCTTGCTCTCCCTGGCACTGGTTGGAGAACACGGACACACATGGACACGCACACACGCTGCCTCCTGACGGGCGGTCCGTGAGTCACTGGCGGATCTATATTAGCTCACTGTCGCCAGCTGTCCATCTCCAAACACTCAACCACTCAACTCTGGGGAGAGAGAGAGGGAGGGAGAGAGACATAGATAAGAGACAGAGGGATGGAGAAGGAGAGAGAGAGAGAGATGAAGAGAGACCAAGATGAAGGTAAATGAGAGAGAGAGAGAGAGAGAGAGAGAGAGAGAGAGAGAGAGATGAAAAGAGAGAAAGATGAGATGAGGAGAGAGAGAGGTGCAGAAGACCTGGCCCAGACCCAGCAGTTTAGACACGTGGCGACCAATCGCAATAGAGCTCTCCTGCTCTCCTTATTGGTAACACCTCAACACAAACATACCACAGCTCTGCTCTGCCTGCCTGGAGACTTAGGAAAATCTCATCTGGGAGCCTCATTCCAGACTGGAGCTCACCCCTGCAAGATGAAGTAATGTGTTTTCATAGTCACCCCCCCCCCCTTGTCCTTTCTACACACACACACACACAGACACGCGCACACACACGCACGCACACACAAACACACATAAACACACACACATGCATGCATGCGCACTATACAATTTCATTCTCCATAGTGTTACTTAAAAATATATATATTTATAGAAAGACAAAATATTACTATTCGGTGCTTAAAAAAACATAAAGCCTGATGGAGGCTGGTGGCGTTGTAGAAGACAAATGAACAGTGGGTTATGATTCATTCAGTGTTGTGGAACAACAGCCCTTAACATGATACTTAACAGCTATTTCTATCAGGACATCGAGGGCCCCTGCGCTCCTATGCTCTCCAAAAAAATGTAATTGTAGGAGTTTATCTCGCGTTGTTTTCGGCTAATCTGTGCTCCACTATTGTTCTCTTGTGTGACCCGGGCGTTTCCTTTCTTTCCGGCGAGCAGTTTACCGCTGATAGATACCGCCGCGGATAACGGCGCCTCTCGCCCTCCTCTCCAATTAATTCCTCTGTCATCGGAGGAGCGCATTAATATTCATTATGCGGTGTCGCGACGCAAGTGCCAAACTGCCACCCACTCCGGCGCATCTAGTAGCGATAGCACTACTAATACCGCCGCTGTCTGAGGAAGAAAAAAAAAAAAACGTTGCGGTGGCGGGACCCCTTCTCGTGATGAATGGCCGCTTGCCTGGGTGTTGACGCGCGCTCGAGTGTCGTGTTGGTTCTGGGTCCCATGGCTGCCTTTAGAGCCGCACGCGCCGCAGGATGTTTTCTTAGCGTCGCTACGCGTGCCAAGCCCTAAATGTGTGACGGTGATAAAGCAGGGTTTATGGTCAGGAGTCTCTCTCTCTCTCTCTCTCTCTGTCTCTCTCTATATATATATATATATATATAATGCATGGTAGGAGAACCAGGTAGGGGAGGTACTGGCGGGATCTCAGGAGGCCTTGTGTGCTTCTTGTGTTTCAGTTTTAATTCAGAAGAAACAGCAGTGGGTGACACGCTTCCTGTGTGCTTTAAACCTTCTCTCCCCCCCGAGAGAGAGAGAGAGAGCTACATGGGCTCTGTTGGAGGAGCATTAAAAGTGCGGTGGTGTAAAATATGGAGATGAAGCTTCGCTGGAAGCTCGTTGGGAATCGCAGACGAGCCACTCGAGCCGCCGGAGGAGGGAAAGACTTACTGCAGCAGATCCGAACGTTGGTATGGGACATATTCTATTTTTATAGTTTTCGTGGTGATTTTTGCTCTAAAATATCTCATGAAGCTAAATGTCTCCCTCAGTAGTACACTTCCCGAAGACATTTTTGTGGCATTTTTTGTCAAACAATCTTAAAACCGTTAACCACAAAAAAAGGCTTTCTTAATCCCTGCCAACAAAACCAGCCACTTAATTTCCATAATCTTGTGTTGTGGTGAAACCCACGAACAACACGTCAGCGCTGGGGTGGATTTTGTTTAATATATTGACTGCAGGCAGGATCTGGATCCAGCCGCCAGGGACTGAGATGTAGGTCATGGTGTTATGGTGGCGTGTTCATCTTAATACATGTCCCCGGTTAAGATACTGGTGGTCGACTCAAATGTTTATTCACTTTATTCATTAGATCAGGGCTTCCCAACCCTTTTTTTCAATCAGCGCCCCCTCAGGGTTAACATTGGCAGTACATCCCCCCCCCAACTCCCACCCATATTGAATGGAGACAGATATCTGTGGGTTTGATGGAGAAAGAATAAACCCAAACTGTACATAATCCCAAGCTGTACTGGCTGCATTTTGTCTTCATAACGTGGGACATTTTGCTTTTTAAATCCATTTTACTGTTAGATCGACCCCCTGAAATCTCCGGTATGGAACTAAGGCTATGGGCGGGCTGACAAGCTAGATCAGCCAATAAGAAGCTAGAAATAGGTTTGATTAATGTTCATCTGATCCTGGACTTTGCCGCTTCCCCCTTTCAGCTGAAAACAGAATATTCCCTGCGTGTAATGTGATGAACACCAGAATTATTAAACAAACGCCACCTCTTGACTCTGAACGCCCACTGGGGGGGCGGTACCGCCCCTGTTGAGAAACCCTATTCTTGGCCAATCTCTTCTGGAAACCATGACAACTCAATCTAACTACATTGTAAATGCCCCCTGGGTGGGGAAATTGAATGCACCACTAAAAAAATGCAGTTGTCATGGATATCTAGACGAGATTGCTCTATCACAGAATAGGAACAATAATAAATGAGCTATCGTGGCCCAGGGATCACTATGAATGAGTCCATTGTGCCCGAGAGGAAATGATCTGCAATAATGAAGGTTATAGTAAAATCTAAGCCTAATTTGGGTGATAATCAGGTCTATTTACATGAAGTTGAAGGCCGAAACAGCTGATTGTTGAGTTGCACTTGTGTATTGCAGACGTGGCAGCAGCGATCTTCTGAAAAACCTCAATGATTATGGCGTCCATCATGTTAAGTCATATTACAGCGGTTTATACTCCAAAAGGATGACATCATGTCATGACAACGTGTACGCGTCCAAACCTCTCTCCTCTATTAATCAAACCGACCATGGCCGCCAGCGTAGTGCCGGTACACCTAATATGGCCGTAATTAGCTTCCCCGCGACACATGGCGAAAGAAAAGTCACGGCACACAACACACAGATGCTTGTCGGTTTTGGACGACACAACTCGAGCCGTAAAAGAAAAAAAAGTTCCTTACCTTTCCTGTCGGCGTCATTGGGGCTTTGCGACATGTTGATGCCCTTGGCGTTTTCTTGCTTGGCTGTTTCCTTGGCAACCGCTGAGCCTTTCAGCCTGGTCTTTGGAGCGCCGTGGGCCTTTAACTTCTTGGCGTGTTTGGTTCCCTTATAGTGGGCCAGCGCCTGGCTCTGCAGGGGGAGCAGAACACAGTCAGAACGGTCGCGGATGAAACACAGTGTGTCAGTGAATTGGCATTGCGTTTCGCGGGTTAGCCTATGTAGCCTAGCAGCGGGAAGTTCATTGCGCCGGAAATGGCTGGGGGGGGGGGAGTCTTAACTTTTCAATGTCTTGCGGTCTCATACAGCGAATTATGACTAATTCAGATATTAAAGTATAAATCAAAGTACTTCGATTAATCAAAGCTTACCTCACTTCGCTTTATTTTTCAAAGTAATGCAAGGTCCGACCTTGGGGATTTATGATACGTTTGTGGTGGCAATGGTTTCTTTTGGAAGCAGCCCATGAAAGAAACAAACTTCTTGGTTTATATAAAGAGGCTGCCTGCGGTCATTTAGAAAATGCTTTGATAGTCGGACCCTACCAATGACCATTCAAAAGATAACACGTGACACATGAGGCTATGCGGCACATTAACCTTCCCTTATTTCAAACTTTTATGGAAACAAGTAGGCAACCAACACACAGAAGAGGATCCTCCCCGTGTTGGTAGCCCTGCACTCAGAGAGTCCAAACACGTCGCCGCCACCGCCGCCGCCACCAGGATCACCTTCACAACAGATTTATTTTCCGGCACGGCGCGGAAACTGGGACACGGAACACTTTGAGAACGGCTTTCAGACGTCCTCAATCCACCGCCGCATGCGTTCTCTCCTCTCAAAGGGCGGACCGCGGCCAGGAGGCCCAAGGTGTCAGCGGGGGACGCTGTGGCCTCTCCGAAATAAATAAGTAAATAAGAGCGGTGACCGGTACATTTGCTGGGCCAAGCCGTTGTGTGTGTGTGTGTGGTGCGGTGCAGGTGTGGTGTGGGAGGTAGGGGGTGTTGTTGTTTTTTTTGTGGCAAAGAACAGCGAAGGTGGCGAATGTGTTCCTTCCTTTGCGGCGGTTATAAAAATCAATGTGTTCATTTGTCGGAAAGCACTTTGAGGGGGTTGCGCCTCCATAATCAAGTCACCGTGCCGCCACCGCTACGTTTTATCAACAAAAACCCTTGTGCCCTTGAGCAAAGCATTGTTAACAAGCGTGTGGCCTTCCCCCCCCCAGCCACACCAGCAGAGAGCGAGAGAGGAACGGGGGAACCAATAGCACCAGTGGCAATGGGCACCAGCTGGGCGTAATAGGCAATCACCCAGCTGAGGTCTATTGCCAATCAGGGCCGTCTGGCCTGAAGAAAAGCCACTCAAACACTCAGGCCCAGGCCACACAGACGGACCCTTCAGAAAAACGTACTTTATTCCCTGCATCTCTGCCTCCTGTCCACACAAAAGCAAAGTTTTCGGTCACAGAAAACTGAGCCTTTTTCTAAAAAACGCCTTCCATAGTAAAGATTTTTCTTTCTAAGCTAACCTTAAACCTCATTTATAGTCGCCGTGCGTGCCTGCGTGAACCGCGTGAGCCGGCGCATACCAAAAAAACGACGTCGTCACCATGCACTCCACGTGGGCGCGGTTCCTACGCCGATTTGTTGTCGCCGCGCACCTCTGAAATTTCGAGAGCAAACCGGGCCAAGCGGCGGCTGTGCCATGGCGGGCACGCGGGACCGTCGGCACACTCCGCGGCCGGCGCCCCCAAAAAGGCCAGTCAGAACTCCCTGTCCTCTCGCCTCGTGTTCCCAGCGGCCACAAGAGCTACAACTCATCTCCTAGGATGTCAGATGAAACGTGCGGTTAGCGTTTTCCTCCAAGCCAACGGTTAAATGAAAAACAAATGTGTATAGCCTTTTTCGTTGTTTTTTTAAAGTAGCTTATGTTTCCGCACGTGGAATAAACATCCATAAATAACCAGAGTCCATAAAGTTGTTATGGTCAGGTTCTCATACGCAATGTCTTCCCTATGGGGAAACCAAGATTCTTGTGCTTTTTCAAAAGCCCCCCCCCCCCCCGCCCCCAAGTGTGTCAGGAGTAGACCAACACAAACCAATTAAATATGTTGTTGATGTTGTCTTCTGGGGTGAATGCGTTGGAAATTCCTGGAAGCCTGAACTCAGCCGGAAAATGAGCATGCAGTGTGGTATGTAGAGGAGAAGATGTGTGGAGGCGAGGGGGGGGGGGAGTAACAGGAGGAGGCGGCGGCGGTGAGGAGAAGGGATACGAGGGAGGAGGAACTAGAGAGAATGAGAGAACAGAGGAGAAGGGGTCAGAGTGAAAGGGGAGACGACTAGGGGAGTGGGAAGGGCGGGACGCGAGAGAGAGAAGAGACAGAAGAAAAGAAAATGTTCAAAGAAGCACGAGCGGTCGGGGGCCTCGCCTCGACGTTCAGCTGAAAGCAAAACACAGAACACTGAGGAGGATCCTCTGTTTACTCTCCGAGGAAAACCCCGCAAATAGTCTGTTTTGTAGAGGACCGCGCGGGAAGGGAGGAACGCATGCCAAACGGGCAGGAGGAGGTGTGGGAGGGTGCCAGTGGTGGTGAGGGAGGGAGTGGTGGTGGTGGGGGGGGGCAGCGTTAGCATCATGTATCAACACATCACAGGTCAGGCCGTCTCTGTGTTGTGTAAATACAATCGTGGAGGGAACCATGATGTGTTCATACTGGAGGGCAGAACAGCAGGAGACAAAACAAAATGAGTGACACACTGACTGATCACACATGCTGATTTCACTGTGAAACTATGCACACACACATACACAGTGTGTAGATTAGTGGGTTCATAGCTGGTCTAGAGCCACTAATCCATGTTGAATGGCCCATGTTATTTAGGATTTAATTTTCTGTCACTTGAGAACGTTGCATACCATTTCAAATCTAATCAATCATTGTCCTTTTCTGTAAAACTTGAGTGTTTCGTGTGTGTGTGTGAATTCCCCTCAAGGCCCCAATCTATTGTACTTTCTGCTTTTTTCATGGCTAACCAAAACTACAAAAAGGTTTTCTATAAATAGGTGCTGCTTATAGATAGTACGGTGAATGTGGATTTTCATCACAACTCCAAATATGTTAAGTAGTTGCTCTTGGTAATATATATCTTAGTCTTTCTTACCGTCATAACCCCACCATTACGCACAGAAACACAAAACAAGCAGGTTTACTGAAAAATGTGTAATAGTAATTGAATACAACACTCACTTTACAACACCACAAATAAGAAACAAGGAAGTAAAACTAAAATAAAATACTTTCTCTACATTTCCCCATGAACTCAACGCCGTACATATTCAAGATGGCATGTGTGTACGTCCCATGACTAGATGATACTTGGCGGCCCAGCTGAAATCTGACAAATCATCGCCATAGAGAAAGCCATGCCGAGGACCATTAGCGCGGCGAAGGTGAAGGCGGTGGCCATGAGCGTGTCCGAGACGTGGCCCAGCCACCGCAGGAGGTACGACAGGCACGGCGTGGCGTACAGCTCGCGGCCGTCCAGCGCCGTGCAGTTCCTCGACGTGTCGGTGCAGTTGCACGAGTCCGGCACCGCCAGGGAGCTGTTGCCCCAGTCCTCATGTCCCTTGAAGAAGCCGCAGCACTTTCCCGCCTTTTCCAACTCCTGAATGGACTCCTGCACCTCCTTGGGCACTTCGCTGAGCGGGCCAAGCGTCTCGAAGTGGGCCTCGACCGCGGCGCGTGCCTCATCCGTCTGGGCCATGGCCCCCAGCGCCCCCACGGCCAGCGCCATGAGGAGCATGAGCAGTTGACCCACGAAGAAGAGTGCCAGCAGGCAACGGTTCTCGCGGATGGCGCCGCAGCAGCCCAGGAAGCCGACCACCAGGGAGATGGTGCCCACGCAGATCGAGAGGTGGACGGCGGGCATGAGCTCATCGTTGAGCTGGTACTGGGCCCGGTTGGAGATGGCGTGGACCGAGACACCCAGGATGACGGCGCCGGAGATGAAGAAGAGGAGGTTGAAGGTGAAGAGGAGGTACTTGACAACCTTGTTGACCGCCATCGTCCCAGCGACAGGAGAGTCCAGCCAGAGGAGAATCAGACGAAGGAATGGCCTTGAGCTTGCAGACGTTGTTCTTTGTGTCAGGGACCTCCGCTCGGATTGGTTGGCTACCTTTGCCGCCTTTTTCTTCCCAGGTTGACCAATCAAGTTTCAAGTTTTACACCCACCACTCCCCATTTTGAGCACTGTATTGTTGGCCGTATCTGTAGCATAATAGTGGTATGGGGGTGGCTGTGTTGGGAGTACAACAGACAGTGAAATCCGCCCATCTGTCCACACCCACGTGATGAAACCAAAGGTTAAAATGGGAAAACAAAAAGGCTTTCGATAATAGCAAAAGATAAATATCAGGCGGTAAGAAAAAACAAAAACAATGACAGCCAAGAGCTAGTTTGAAACGTAAAGATCAAAAGACAGAGTTTGAAAGGCTACTAGTTTATAGTAAGCTTATCATAGTGTGTAGTTAGTGTAAACGAATCAACTGTTAGATAGAGTCCTGCCAGATTAAAGGGTGACACACCTTGCTCAATGAGTTAACTTTGACTCCAGTAAAGAGACCTATATCAACTACTCTTCTAGAATTAAAAAAACCTCTTAAGGCCCTTAAAACCAAGGAGAACCTGTAGTTTTAGGCTCACAGCTCACCTTAAGGGGGGGGGGAGTCGAGAGTGCTGTCCATTGTTACACAGTTAATACAAACCATTTCCCCCCCCCCCACTTCCTCTGCAGAGTTATTCGCTCTAGTGTTGGGCTTGGCTCCAAAGAAGCATTATAATAAAACTGATCGCCTCCGGTTAAACAGTCTCTTACTAACACACTCTACAGATCTCTCCGTCTATCGCATAGATGGAAACATTGCAGACTTGTGTTCAGGTTAAAGATGTGTTGGACTGATGGGTAAACTGGTCTGTCTCTCTTTGTTTTAACAAATCTTGTTAATGAGTCGCCAATGGATAAGGAATAAAAAACCATGGCAGACTTTAGCATGAATTAACATTTAACATAATTTCATGTGCACAGTACATTTAATCATTTAGCAGATGCTTTTAGAGGGTTACAGGTGATACGGAGGACATTCAAAGCTTACATTCATTTTCGGGGCAACTACAACAAATGTAGTTATGCATTTCTAGAAAGACAAGTGGGCCGAGTGCAGAGTAGCTATAGGAACATAATGGTTCATTTGTATTAGTGGTGGTCGAGTGGGTAATAGAAGGGGTTGCATGGCAGGGAAGAAATTTGAGATCATCACTTGTTTAGGGCGTCGAGAATAGACACACCATCATTAATGGAGGAGACAGAACATTGACATTTAGTGATGTTGACTTAATCAGCGCTGATCCCTCTTCTTTTAAAGAGTGTGAAAATGACCTACAGGGAAATTGAATCGTGGCTGTGAGACTCGGAGAAAGAGGTGAAATACTTGCAGTTTTCCAGCACAAAAGATTGTTCTGGGTAATTAATCAAGGAGCAGGTGTTAGAGACATCCAGTAGCTACAGAATGTAATCAGCTCCATGCTGGGTGTAAGCAACGTGAGTGTTGTTTAAAGCAGTGGATCACAACCTTTTTTCCTTGGAGATACATGTAGGGGGGCTACTTGTATTTAAGAAAAGTTGAGTGCCCCCCCCAGCCCACACACACACACACACACAAATAATATAGTAATTAATTCCAAATCTGTATTCAAAAATAAAAAAATAACATCAATTATAATTGTTTCGGTTGTTAGACCCTTGGGCTTTACCTTTGGTAAATGTCTCTTTTCTCATTTTCTTCATCTGACAATCCAACACAGTAGACCTATACACACATCCTTACCAAAATAATAATAATAATAATAATACATTATCAGCGTAATAAGGGATTAATCAGCACCTAGCCATATAGCTCTGTCCTAGATCTCCCTCAGACCAAATAACTAAAACAGGGTCAGTTTGTTGCATATCCACATGCACATCGCGTGAACACTGGTTTTGACACAGCTATACAGTATGCGTTAATTTGGCTCGAACAGTAACAATAGCAATCAATAACTTTTTTACTCTGTCATCCTGTTCATTCATAAACTACTGGCCACCTTGGGCTTGCATACCTCTGACCACAGATGAAATGACAGGTGTGCTGCTGGTCACAGCCAGCCTAAATCTCTGGTGGACATCGCGCCTGTTATAGGCCTTTGTTTTTATTGTTACAAGGGCGCTGAAGGCCGCCTCAGTCAGGTACGTAGTGCTGAATGGGAGAATAACCCTTGTAACTGCATGTGTCTGGCCAGTCTGGGTGCAACAGTGTGTCCTTTAACTATCCAAAACTTTTTGTATCCGTTCTCCTGGAAATATTATAAATATCTTTGACACCGAATCGGCTTGAAGGTCAGCAAGCTCATCTTCACAACCGAGGTAAACCACGTCGTCCAGGCTGGAAATTTAGGATGTCCACCACCCATGATTCCTTTGATAAGTACTCCTCAACATCGGCAAAACGGGACTTCATTTCCGGCTGGAGCAAGTTCATGTGCCGGCTAACCTACATAAAGACGCACGCACAGTGCCACCAGACTGTTTCATCAGCAGAGGAAATTGTTGTAGCTCCCCTTTTGACATTTTACCAACTCTGTATTCCAGTTTGCACACAAAAGCGCTGAGAGCATCTTGGCACTGCATTGCGTTGGATTTGGGGCCTTGCAGCCGCTTGTTTGTCTCATTGTGGAGAGTGAATGTGCCTGCTGGGTATGCCGTGCTTCATGCTGTCATTAGCTAGCTTTTCACCATGAATGGCACATTCTGGCCGAGACTTGTCCCGTCCTTCAATAAAACCGAAATTAGGTAACTCTCGAGATATAGCCTTTCTTTCTTTTTTAACACTGAAGTTGTTTCATTCATAAAATAGTGATGCTCTGACTGCAGGAAAAATGAGGATAAGCTAGCTAGCTGAATTGACAAAACTGATTGACAGCATGGGTCACAGGTTCCGAGGCCACAGAGGTGTGGCTTTTTAAATGTATCTTTTTAAATCGTTTTTGATATTTTGTATACATTATCCAGTAAGTGTGTTATTTTATTTAACATGTGCAAATCAAAAAATGTTGACAACCTCAAAGCAGACAAAGCTCTGAGATCTTTGGCGGCCCTTGGGGGGGGGCGCGGACCCCAGGTTGGGAATCACTGGTTTAAAGGGACATATGTTGGGTTAGTTGGTAAACAACATGAGGTATAGCTAACCACACATATTATTGGATACAGAAAATGCGAGGTTGAGGTTGGAAAACTTTAATTTTATATTTCATACCCTCAAAAACACTTACGATACCCAATACGTGGCCAACACTCAGCATATGCCAGCAAGATATTTCAACACAGTCTTAAATTCAGGTTGATTGATGATAATATTCCATGAAATGAGGTTTTACCAAAAGCAGTGCGTCTTAAATCTCCTACTTTGCACATATATTTATCATGATATATATGTGTGTAAATACTTTCTACGCCAAAGTGTATGTGACCTCAGACCTCAGACCAGTCCTCCCTATATAAATATACGTTTTTATATTACTGGTGAATTGAAGGTACAGTTACGTCCTGTTCGACAAATGTTCTACCGACGGGTACTAGATTGAGAGTGTGTGTGTGTGTGTGTGTGTGTGTGTGTGTGTGTGTGTCACGACTGGCCACTGCACTGGATGGCTACCAGCTGCTCACCAGCCAGCACCTCACCATCATGGACAAATTAGTCCTATTTTTTTCTGCTGTAATATTATGTGTGTGTCACTTATGGCACCAATTGCACTCCTAACCATCCCAGGGAGGAGGGATCCCCACTCTGCCTTCCCAAGGTTTCTTCCTGATAATATGTGTGGCCTGGGAAGCCGTTTGAGACTGTAACTGTGATTAAGGGCTATGAAATTAAATTGAGTTGATGACTATGTTTTTGTTTTGTTTTTGTTTTTACAGTTTTTCTGTTTCTGGGAAGTACTATTGCAACATTAATTACATTTTTAATCTAAGAGATATCAACAAATAATAGGATAGGTGTCCCTGATATGAATGTGAAGCTGACTACATGCTTGTCCCAATGTGAACTGAGATTGTTGAACACTGTGCGTTTTACAGTTTTAGCGCAGCTTATCTTTGGTTTATGTCTAAGCGTTACGTTAATGTACCCACTTAGGAGGTACTCACTAGTGGTTATGTGTGTTTTCTGTCTTGTGCCGCAAACGATAATTGCGAAAACAAGCCTTTGTTGTCGGTTTTTCTCCTCGTTTTTTTTATGCTGCCTCCACTAACTAAGGGAGAGGGTGTTTTCTTTATAATGTAGCCTATAGAGTTGTCCTATTTTCTCACTGAAAATAAGGATTGAAATGCCTCGGTTTTCTTAGTCTGACATTTAACCTGAAGAGGTCTGAACACAGATATAGATTGGTCTATAATATGTTTTTTGAAAATAAATTGCAGGTGTGAATTAATCCCTTCCCTCTGATTCGCAAACAATGGCTTGTGTAAACACATTGGTCCTAATGAAAATAATCTGTAAGCAAACAATGCCTGTCTGGCCACGAGATGAATTGGTCGTTGAGGGAGATGATGAGATTTGCATTAGTAAAAATGGGGTGTATTGTCAGAAGAAAGAAGTCCCTAGTGGTTCACCGATAATCCTCGCCTCGACTGTCCACAAGTCGTCAGGTTGACGGGCCGGTTTCTTGTTTTGTAAATAGGGCCACTGTGTTGCAAACAGAGAGGGTTGACAGGCTTGTCTGGCCTGGTTTAAGGTGGAGCAGGACTCAGGGTAGGGGGGGGGGGAGCGAAGTCGGGAGATTTCATTCAGATTTTGAAAATCTATTCAATGTTTTTTTTAGAGGAGGAAATCATTTATAGCCGTTTTACACAGTTGCTAAAGCATGTTCATGAAACCAATATAATTTATTGCGCTTGAACGCACCACAAAGCCAGCTACCGCCCGTGGGAAGGCCAGGCCTGGGCATTCGGGGCTGTGGCCCCCCGAAGACATTTTTCTTTAGGCCCCCCAATAAAGTCTCCACTTCGCTAAAGAAGGCGGTACGGAACGGAAGTAAGACCAATCAGAGAGGGGATCACAGGGAAATATGTGGAAATACTTGTCTTATTGGCTGACGGGTCTGTCAGTTCTTCAATTGATACTGTGCCAAACGCTCGCTGACACTGAATGACAGTCTGTGTGAGGGGAAAATGGATATAGAAAAAGCTGAAGCAGTGGCACAAACACCCTCTCATGCGGAGCCAGGAAAGCAAGGTGCTAAATGTCTGCGTGACTTGAAGTTCCAAGTTACATGAACATGATATGAGCAGAGCATGAGTTATATACAGCTAACGTACTTGCACTGGAGCCAGCTAAACTGTTAGCAACGATTAGCTTTGTTGTGCCTCCTCTTGGCTAGCGACACCTGGTGCACGCATGGTCTGGCTTTATAATGCCATTACACAGGTGCTATAATGTTGTCTCGTCATAGCGATGGTCTAAACATATCCAGCTGAACACAGGAGGAGAACAGGGAGGCGGACAACGTTCTCAGGCAACATTACAATCAGTGTCACCATCGTCTTTGTGTACATATATTTTATTTATTTATCATAAACCAAGATACCATTACAACAAAAATAAGGTCACTTCTTTCTCTTTCTACATATCCATTTTTGTAAAGAGATTTAGATAATACAACAGTGCTGAAATCCTCCTGAAACACATACTGAACTAAAAAATTAAAGTCCAGGGGTTTATAAATTAATTAAACTGAATGTATTTATCATTGAGTTGAACAGCTGCCAGGCGCACATTTTAAAGAGGTGACTTCCTCAAACAAAAGACACGAAAGAGGACAGAAGAGTAAATAATGCATATATGTGTGTGTTGACTCAGCAGGGATAGCATTAAATGAGAAACGTTCATCTACAGGAGAACTGATATCTGAAAACGATGCAGAACGCCTGACAGTCTCACTGTATTATATTCCATTATATTTTTAATTGTCACCTGGCGACTGAATTTTGTGTTTTCCTTTACATAAATCAAGACATGTCCTCCATAAATGAATGCAGAAAAGGCACAAATTGGTGCAGAACCATTCACCAGAAAGGAAATGATGTTTGATGCGGACAGCAGAGCAGGGGGGAGCAGAGGAGGCGGCAGGAGAGTAGCAGAGCAGAGATAGCAGGAGAACATGTTATTGGAAGCTGAATCAGCAGTGTCATCAAGTCTGTCATTAGTAAAATCAAGAGGAAGTAATCAGTGGATCTTGGAAATTACAAGCAATTTAAGCATTTTAAGTCATTTTAAGCAACTTTAGTATGAGATCTTTTTTTATGTAGCTCTCATTGTAACGAGTAAAATTAACACAAAAAAAACAATCAAGCATTCAGCTCTTGATTCGAACAGAAAGAATATCCTACATTATTGTGCAATGCATGAAATGCATTTAGTGTTTAGTAAAATTAAAATAAAATAAAAAATGTGGCCATTTCCACCGTTGCCCACAGCAGCTTTAACTATGTACAAACTGTAAACCAAACTGGATTCATATAGACTATGCCTGAATTACAAACATCTTAGTGTTGATACAGATGTTCATTTATTTGTTTACTGTTTACTGTAAATTGCATTATAAATTATGCATAAATGATGCCTTTCTCTCAGCATACGCAAGCAAAACAGTTTGAGTAAATAGTTACAGTAATGCCTATTGCATAAGGCAGTTGCCACCTCTGACATCATGTATAAATAATGCTGCGTACACACTACAGGATAATCGGGTGCCACTTAGACCAGATTTGGGGGAAAAAACTTGTCCGGGGGCTGGTCCAGGCCGGCACTCGGTACCGATTATCTCGCAGTGTGCGCTGTTTACAGATCAAATCTGAAGACTTCCCATCTACTGGAAAGCTGGTCAGGGCAGACCGATAACATCAAGCATGCTTATGTTCACAACTTCAATTCCTGAAGTGTGAGGTGCTCACAGAGAGCGTAATAACTCATCTCCAGGAATATGTTTTTCTTTTGCCGGGTGACCGAGCCTCCTTCATGGATGTGGTCTCCTTCAATCCTGAAGGGTTAGCAACCCCCCTTATCATTACATGTTGTTATATGTGTTGTCTCTCACCATTTAAAAATGGTGTACAATTTTTCACAGCAACACACACACACACACACATTGCTTGCCCTTGTACGGCATGCTTAGATGAGCCACCAGCTAAGCTAAACTATGAGCTAGCTTCATCCTTGTTGGCAATACGTGAACTTCCACCAGTCACTTTCTGCCAGAGTAAGACAAATAGTCAGAGGTTTATGTGACCATAACACCAAATTCAAAACACATTTCGGCGCACCAACGGACTCCATAAGTGAAACCAGCTCAGCGATCTTCGGTTGGAAGCGGTGGTCGTCCGATATCGAAGCTAGCTCTGACGGGCAGTGGTCACACCCCCTTTTCTTCCTCTCAACCAACCCTTATAATTAACATTTCCCTATGTATATATGCTCATCAATACAGTACGACCCTTTTCAGTGTGTTGCGGCCAACCCACGACCCACTTGGTCCCCTAATGCGACCCACTTATGGCTTGCCACCACAGATTGAAAACCACTGTAAGCACTCAGCTTGTTCCTACGCTCCTCCGGGCATTGAACCCGGTTCTGTGTGCAGGGTGAACCGGACTCACCTGGGAGTTGAACCTCAGCTGGCACACGCTGCACGACACGTGCTTCCTCTTGACCGTGGGCGCCACCCCTAGCGTATGATGCAACACTGCCTTCTGCACCGGGTCCATCTGAGACAGGGAGGTAGAGAGACAACCGGACAGACGGAGAGAGAGAGATTTATTCATTTTTATATCTTTTTTTTTTTCAGTGGATTTTTCTTGGATTTCTGTATCCTATTTGACTTTGTGTGCTTTGGCAATGTAAATGCACGTCTTCCATGCCAATAAAGCCATTGCAATTTGTTTCAAAGAGAGAGAGAGAGAGAGAGAGAGAACATGACAGAGAGAGAGAGAGGTAGAGCAAATCCAACAGAAAAAGAGGCACAGAGAGACCCAAGAGTAACAGAGAGAGAGAGAGAGATAAAGAGATAGAGAGAGGCCCCCAGTCAGACAGAGGTAGCGAAAGAGATGGCGACACGGATAGATAACTAATGAAGACACAGTACTCAACAACAGCGACCTGTAAATCTGTTAGTGAGATGCCCACAGACTCTCTGGGCTCCTGGCTGACACACACACACACACACATATATAAATCTCTGCAGATACAACAGCTGCCTGGCACGCCGGGCAGATGTACCGCGCATAAGATCATTGTTGGCACGCGCGCCGCGGGGCTATTTTCTGATCTCTCCTGGAAGACCACTACTACTGTAGCCATCCAGCACCAGAGTGTGACTGGCTGCTAAGTGCTCAACGCGGATGATTCATGAAGGGGTGTAAATATACGGCATGGAGGCTTCGGCTACGCTGATCTTATATTTGGCGGGTATCTGGGTGGTTGCAAAACAAAACAATTAAAATGTAATAAATACATGAGTAATAGTGATTAAAAAAAAGGCCAAAATAGTGTTGTAAAGTAAAAAGAAATAAATACATTTAAAAAAAAATAGGACGGATAAAAACGGGCCTCGGGAATGGTGAACAGTTGACCTCTGACCTCGGTGGGGGAAATAATGAGAGTGGAAGTGAACACTTCTCACCCCGGGTGAGTACAGTAGGCACCGCTTGGCTTGGGGAGGGGGATAAGTGGAAGGTGGAGAGGTTAGTGTGGTGGGGTTTAGTCTCGATAACAAAGATGGACGCTCTGGAAGAGGCAGCTGTCAGATATTTCTATTTGCGTGTGCGTGTGCGTGTGTGTGTGTGTGTGAGAATGTTCAGAATGTCATCGTTAATGATATTATGTTTTATGTTTTATTCTTATGTTTCAATACCCCACCAACCTGCCATGTGTGGCATCTCTCTCTCTCTCTCTCTCTCTCTCTCTCTCTCTCTCTCTCTCTCTCTCCAATGAAACAACCTCATCAACATCTCTGCTTCCCTCAGTGACTGTGACTCGTGGTGTTACTTTAAGAAAAAGATCCAAGCCTAAACCTCTTAAGAAAAAAGTCTTCCATCATAAATCTTTTTTTATGATGGTTTTCTCTTTTTTCCTTTTTTCATTTCTTTTTCGTCTATTTTTTTGTAGTGTGTGTGTGTGTGTGGGGGGGGGGGGGGGGGGGGATGGCCATATGGGTTTTGCGCTGCTCCAAGTTTT
>JAOPJI010000008.1:6246513-6260505 GCA_027122695.1 Merluccius productus | reverse complement strand
TTTTTTTTTTTTTTGGCCGCGGTGGGGGGGGGGGGGGGGTTTGTGTAGTGCTTCCTGTTCATGTTGTTATGCTGTATCTGACGTCTGTATGTGATGCTTTAAGTCCTACAGCAGGGAGCACCCTGAAAGAGTGGAAACAAACAAACGTCGAATGAGTTGAGACAGAAAGTAATCTCTGGCTGAAAGCGCTCCACAATCACGCTGATTGACGTCGCATGACAATAATGCAATTCTCTTTTGCAATTCACATTTATTTTAGGCATAGAGTACGGTTCCATGTGCCATTTTAATTATTGAAATACTGAATGATACTGAATCTTTTTTCACATAGAGAGATTTTTTTTAAACGTTACGTCTTCTACCAAAAACACCTTTGTGTATTTTGCAAATCCAACTGTTCAACTGTTCAAGTTTATGCTATTTTATATACGTTGAATACAATGTATATTCTGCATGTGAATGCACTCTGAACTGTGATTGTGGTATTGTGATGTGTTCAATACATAGTGCTGAATAGACCTTACACACAGACCGACGTTCCCGACATTCACTCATCACATGGTTTGCGGAAGGACTTGAGCAAACCATATAGTAGTATGTTGCCAAAATGCTTAATGTTCTGTTTTCTTAGCTCAAATAAATTCCTCCCATGACACGTTAAACCATTTGCAAGTGTCTTAAAAAGAGCATAAACCCAGAAGACCCACTGCAAAAAAAGGGCGTCTGAAAAGAAGATTAAAAACACTAAATCTGAGGGAGAAGGTCCTCAAAACAAGTGAAATTATCTGTCCATGCAGACAAGATTTCTTAAAAAAGATAAGGTTGTGCTTGATTTAAGATTATAGTGTAAAGTTGAACACTTAAAATAAAGAAATTAACTCTTAATATAAGATAAATTATCTAACACCTCTAAATCAAAGTTTTTTTAAAATCTTGGTAAGAACCAAATCATTTGCAGTGCCCACTAAATGGAATAAAACAGCCAAGGACTTTATTTCTTATTGGCAGTACTCGGAAATGAGAGTTCAGCCTTGGCTCCTTCTCTCCACGTTCTCCTTCACTCGGTGTCCTGAGGCCCTTAAACGCTTGACAAAAGCGAAACGCTTTCAACCGCTTTGACACATCCGGGGCTTAGCCCAGAAATCCGCGCGTGCCGAAATGTTTAGTTTTTTTAAATTTCTATTCCCATTACCTCTTTTACTGCTGACCACCTTTGGGGGGAAAAACGTGGAAATCTTTTTTTGTGACATCCCAAAGACACCTGAACAGCTTGCTGCCTGCTGCCTGTTACCAAGTGCGCCTGCTGCCTGACACCGCTGTTTTGGGTGAATGACGTGCGACCTGGGGGTGTTAACCACTTGTGCGCCAAAGCCAAAACAAAAATAAATAATAATTAATTGTTACTCAAACCTGTCCAAAAACACGGTTTTCTCGAAGCATCAACATAAGATGACAGTTAAGTTTAACCTTAACAAAAAAATAAAAATAATATTTTTTTGAAAATTAATATTCGGGGCTAATTAAAAAACATGTTTTAGCCTAGGGACGCCACTGCCATGAGCACTGACAACGTGCAAAAGCACAAGACAATTATTAAAAAGAGAAACGCACCGAAAACTGCGCCGTTACATGAAGCCTCGTTAAGCAGTCTTGAAAACAAGCAACGAAAAATCACTGCAGCCCCTCGACGTCTTCTCTTCTGCAAAACCTTTGCTTTAAGAAGAAGAGCCTGTGTGCCGAAGTGCAAACCAAACCTCTTGATGCCATCGTTTGCTCCGGCCTCCGTCAAGCGCTAATGCTAAATCTTAGCGCAACAGAGTAATGTGCAATGTCAAACGTATTGCCAAATGCCTCTTTTATGTTTTTTAATATTTTTCATGAACTAATCATTTACTTCATGATTTTCCGTAGTTTTTATGTGAAGCAACGGGCCGTAGCACTTACCGTGCCCAAGACAAATTTCCCCTCGGAGACAATAAAAAAAATAGAGCTTAACTTAAATCGTTTTCTTCTGCTTTTGCACATTGCGAGCACTCATGGTAAACTTAATATGTGCAACATTTGGGGGCCGCTAGCTGTTTGTTTTCGGCACATTAAGCATTGTTAAGACGTTGTTAAGCGCTTCAGAACCTCCCCCCTATGGGATTGCATTCCTTGCAAAGCGCTATCGTCTCTGCAGGCGCAGTGTGCATGTGTGTACATATGTATGTGCACACAACATACACACGCACACGTAGCCGTAGTGTAGTCACTTGCCAGATCCAACATAGCAGCCAGCCGACATTTGGAGCACTCCCAGATGAATGGCTTCATTGATCTGCGTTAGTGAGATACACTCTCGGTTGGAAGGGATGCGACGGTCGGGTTTTTTTTTAGGCCGATACCGATCACCGTTTTTAAAAAATGTATCATCAGCCGATCCGATACCGATCAACGTTTTTTTAAATATATTTTTTTACATTGAACTATAGGCTACAATTGTCCAGTTTTCTTCCCTCACACATTTCTTTAAAACACAGACCTATTAAAAACCTATTATTACTATAGAAGATAGTCGAAGAGTCACGTGATTGGCTCCTGCGATATATCGCAACATCGGCGATATTTCCAGTGGATCGGCAGATCGTCGATCACATGGTTAGGGCAAATATCGGCCGATAATGATCAGTGGCCGATCAATCGCATGCAACACTAACGAATACTTGGAGTACGAATACTCCAGTCATAATGCTGCAGGTACTGAACTCAATAGTTGTCTAAAAAGCGACTTGGCCATTGTTCGATAATATGTCATGAAGCTTTCAGGGAAGACCATCTGCTTTGCTTCGATCAGGATTCTTTATCCTTTATCCTTTATCCTTTATCCTTTATCCTTTATGTGGCATGAGCAATCGTTCCACGACAAATGAAGCGATCCAAACCATCTGGGATGTGTTGTCGCTTGATCGCTGCTCTGTCTATTCCCACATCGCTCATTCAGGGACTATTTATAGAGGGAGAATTCGCTCGTTCGCACGTTTAACCGTAACCACGCAAATAACACATTCAAATGAAATGAGCTGAAATAGAAAAAATGACAAATGAACTTTCCCCTCATCCGAGGGGAACGTCAAAGCAGTCTAATGAGGACGGAGAGAAGCGCATAAAAGAAAACCATTCTACCTTTCACGAGCTCCAATTATTCACTTCCATTTAAGGGATTCAGATATGATGTAGTAGAGCACCCCAATGTTTGCCAGAGAGTGCGAAAGTAAAAACACGCATGACCTTCAATTTGATCATCAGTAAAGTTGACTTCCATTCTAAGCTGTGTTTCTGCTGGAAGGACATGCAGATCCGTCCGTCAGCCTCGCATAGTTCAGCTCTGTAACCCACAGCGGTATTTATTCTGTTGAATTAAGTAGCACTCTTCATCTATGTCTCTCTCTCTGTCTATCTGTCTCTCTCTCTCTCTCTCTCTCTCTCTCTCTCTCTCTGACTCTTTCTCTCTGATGTCATATTTCATTTCTGCTGCATAGCTTTGTGGGGTTTAAATCAATGTACGAGAGCACAAGAGCCTAACGGCAGAGCTTTCTCACCAGCCCACAATGCCCCCGCTGCAGGTAACTGATATCGCTGTGAAATCAATCTTCATTTCACTTTGAGTTGAATGCTGTATATTCAAACACACACACACACACACATACGCACACACACGCTCGCTCACTCGCATATACACACAAACACACACACACACACAGGCTAACTCCTGAGGCATGCTGAAGTTTCCACAAAGCTTTACACAATGTAACAATGCTCAATTGTTCAGAATAGTTTAGTTGAATATGTAAATATATGAAAAATGAAAATGACAGCCAAGGACACAAGTTGAAAAAAAACTATTTAATCTTTTTTTAATCAACCTTTAGTAATAGGCCACAAGTTCATCGAGAACAGCTGCTCGTCGTTTACAATACACGGCCTGGCCAAGCGGCCGCGGCAAAAACACATTAAAAAATACCATAAAATTGGGTTTAAAATACAATACATAGGCTACATTATGTAAGCATCAACTGTAGCAGGGGCACGAGTCTGTGAACATGTTTTCAGTCTCGAGGTTTTTCACAGCTCATTCCAGAGCAGCGCTGGCTTTGGGGGTAACAAGTTGGATGCAGATCTGTTTTTGAAAATCGAAAATAAAAACCCGAACGACCCTAATCAATTTCAGCATGGCTGTCTTTGGTTAACACAATAGAGCGTGGCAATGCATATAGCACTGTGGGCCAAGACACCTAAGCTTGCTCATTGCTCCACAATCATGTTTTGGACTCAAGCTGTTGAAAATGTCCATAATAACCTGATTACTGTAATCACACTTGTGTAGGTTTCAGAGGAAAACATGAGCACACAACCAACACTGTACAGTCGAACTCTTTATTACACAAAGTGAATGTGTATGTGGAGGGTTTCATCACTCCCACAACACAACTCACAACCAAATGAAGTGTCAAATTCCCGTCCACAGAGGATAACATGTGGATTGTTTTAAAAAGTCGCCATTAATAAACAGGCGATGCCTTCGCCATCCTAGGAAAGATAACTTTGCAAGCAGGCATGCACATTTGCTGGTGTTTACACAGAGATAATTGACATTCCATATATCAGAAAATAGTAACCAACATTATTTAATATCCAATACCGAGACGTTCATCGTAGATAAGAAAAAAAATCATTTTGCAGATGTTTGTTTTTTTTAATGCCAGACAGCGTTTGGAATAAGAAGAACAACCTGTACACTGTAGTGTGTCCTCATCTAGACGGGCCAGCAACAGAATCCATGCCACTAAGTATTGACCAATGTCAGTTATGTCATACATTAAACATACTGCTTTCATAAATCTAAAGTGAGTATCAATTAACAGCAAGTGTTATTGTACCATCCATTGACATGGAAACAATCACTGCTTACTGCCTGGTTCTGATTGGTTACCTGGCTTGTCAGACCTAATTCTCTTCTTGCTCATCTCACTAGTGATCCTCCAACACCTGAGAGTTGACCTGCACTAAAGCTCCCGTATAGCCTGCAGTTACAAACATAAAGTCATCTTTCTGTGAAATAATTAAGCAATATTACATGCCAGCGTGTGCTTTAGCATCTTAATGAGGCGGTGAGGGTTAGGAACAGTTCTGCAAGCAAGCTTCACCAATTCTCACCTCCCCATTGTCCACACCACCCACTGACTTCTAGATCTCCATGTAGGCATTAGGCCTAGCTGTAGGCCTATAACTTTGTATTATAATTTATGCAGATGTGCAATTCATGGAGCCAGTGGAGAGTACATTTGTTGCAGATGCTTAAAAAGTGTAGAGTGTTGTTATGTTGCCGAGCTGCACATAAGGTTTGAATGGAACCAGAAACTGGATACAAACAGTTTCTGGTTAAGTGCTAGCCAGAATACTTCACCTTTATGTAGGCCTTGTAAATAAGATTCATAGCAACAAATTGCATGGTGTGTAGTTGTGTCTAGTTTTCACCATTTGTCACAAAATGTTTGTTGTGACATGTCACAGCATTCAAACAAAATTCATATACTTTACGGAGCCAAACTGAGATTTCTATTTGTGGAAATACATGTTATTGTCAATGTGGGAATCTTATTGTAGGCCTACATTAGTTGAAGGTAACTTAACATCGGTTTATTATTTTTGCAAAAAACTCACAGTTTTATCTTTCATAGGCCGCCTACTGTATGTTGCATTCGTATTAAAGCCATGGGCATGCGTGTGTGCTGCACATATTTGATTTAATCTGTACAAAATGTATATCCACATTTGTGGGAGAAAACATTCTTGTGTGATTTTTACAATGACTTGTTCGCAATATGACCAATATGACCAATATGTAATAAGATAAGTTTAAAAAGAAAAGAACGCACAGATTTTACACAGTACTTCTTGCAGTAGGTCACTTGTAGACTTGAGACTGAGATATTTTGTATGAGTTACTACATTTTAAATCAATGTTAGGCTCAGAGTGACATCTGAATATAGTGGGACTAGGACAGCAGCACAATAATCAAAAAGCCACCGCAGCAGTCCCTGTGTGTCCTCCGAGTGACAGCTGAAGAAATTAAGATGAAATAAGTGCCGCCGGTCCAATTTCACACAGGCATCACAGAACCTGTCACCGCGGCCTCCATCTCTCACACGCCGAGCAGAAGCGAGAGTGCATCACAGAGTGCACAGAGAATCATCGGTTGCCAGCCCCCCCACCCACAGACCTGTATTAATCAGGATAAAGAGGACAGACATCCTGGCTGACCGCTCATGCCCCGGCCAGCGTGTTACAATCAGAGAGGGTGCCAGGGAGGGAGCGCACTACAGGACTCACATGAACACTTTCTTTCCCCTGGCTGCAACCAAGGACCCTTTGCGTGTCTCAACAAACCATATTTATATTGAAGTTTATGTTTGTATCTCTAACCTAATACCTAAACTAACCCTAACCCTAAGCTTAACCATCTGTAACCTAATTCCTAAACTTAAGGATCTGTAACCTAAAACCTAAACTTAACCAACTCTAAACTAATGCCTAAATTTGACCAGCTACATGTTTTCATGTTCTCATTAATAATTCATGATGCCATCCTAGGAAAAAAAAAATTGTGGCCTGTACTGGCCTGTAAGGTGCCAGTTGGTACTTAAAGATGTAATTATCTACGACAGCATCGAGTAGCCAAGTGTCAAGTGATGAGGTTCCTTGATAGATTTATAAGTTGTATTTAGTTATTTAGTTGGTAAAATTATAGGTCATATAGCTTACAAGTAAGATGGCGATTATGATTAAAAATATAAAACGCGTCCTCTCTAGAGCCGTTTGTCTGTTCTTGGCTAGTATAGAAACATGGCGGTGCCACATGGCGGTGCCACATGGCGGGCTCCTTGGAAGAGGACCCGCTCCCTATGTAGATGATTCCTATTTCCATAGGATTATAGACTAATTAAAACATATTTCTGAGTAATATATTACATTTCTGCCAAGTCTGCTCCGCTAAGATGCCACTAAATTAAACACACTGGACCTTCAACATTTTGATTGTGATTCTCCAAGCTATCTTTGTATTTTAGAGACAGACACTGACCTCTCTCCCAACAGAATGCCTCTAGCTGTGCACTTAGCTAATACCCATTGAACTTACTGAACACATTAAAGGATCTTCAGTCACTAATTAAGTTTGAGCTTTACGACCAAGGGATCGAGAAATCAGATTGATTTATTCCTAAACAGAGTCTCTCTTATTGATATATATAAATGTTCTACAATTGCTTTCTACAAATCCATGTTTGTGAAAAAATCGAGTCACAAGGGAAACAACACTTAGAAATAGGTGTCGTTTTTCAATTTAGGTGTAAATCAACTGTTAATTTATCCTTGCGCTTGTAATAGATCCTGATTACCGCCTTTGTGTGGCAGCTGCACTCGTGAAAGACTTAACATCAATACCATCCTGAGCAGGCAACATGCTATGAGCTGCTCTCAAGGAATCATAGAGACCATTTGAGCCTCACATGTGCCACAGTGGACACATGAGGCGATGTATTTCTCCTCTACCTGTTGCTGTCCTGCAGTCAGAACAGAGCATGGCACCAAAGTTGAGATGTTTAAAATGTTATATTTACCTTTAAAAAAAAAAAAAAAAAACTTTTTTATTTCATTTTCTTTTCTTCTTCAAAGTCACCGCTGTTCAAAATCATGTTGAAATCACATTAACGTATAATTCCACTTTAATAAAGTGACATCGCTCACACGTGAGGCAAAAACAATGAAAACAACAACAACAATGACAATTCACAGCTTTGTATGGATGATCTCTCCATTTCGAGATCAGAGGCATATTTCCCAGTACATGGAAAACGTGGAAAATCTGGTAAAAAAAACAAAACAAATACGTCAACAAAGTATCAATGTTCCTGAGCGTATAAACCGGGCACTTTGCTCAAGCGGTCTCTGAGCGACTCGTTGTTGTTGAACGGCAACGCCGGCGACGGTTTACTCCGCGCGCTCTTGCCGTCGGTGGCCCTCGACGTCTCGGTGACGAAGAGCCGACTCACCCAGACCGAGGTGATGATGCGTTTGTACTCCTTCCGGAAGTTCCTGTTCAGCAGGCCGTATATGATGGCGTTCAGGCAGCTGTTGAAGTACGCCATGAAGTAGCTGACCACGAAGAGCCACTCCGGGATGCGGGGGGCCACGCCCGCCGGGTCTATGGACACCGCCAGGCCGATGAGGTTGAGCGGCGCCCAGCAGATGGCGAACAGCACGAACACCACGAACATGGTGACGAAGTTCCTCAAGTCGCTGGGCTTCAGGCGGGAGCTCTCGTCCACTTTGACCTTACGACGGACCTGGAGAAGGATCAGAAACATATCGTCGTTAGGTTATTCAGATAGGCGGCGTTTGGGCATCCCCAGGTACCGCCGGCGGCGTCGGAACAAAAACGATGCAGCGACCGGTAACACTTTACAATAAGGTACGCAAAACGTGGGTAGTTACTGAGGAACGAATGAGTAACGAATGATGAACAACCAGGGCCCTAACTGGGGCCCTAACTGGGGCCCTAACTGGGGCCCTAACTGGGGCCCTAACTGGGGCCCTAAGTGACAGTTACTCAGTAACTACTGAGGAGTTACTGGTAAACAGACTAGGTAACTCCTCAGTAGTTACTGAGTAACTGTCACTTAGGGCCCTGTTAGGGCCCTGGCTGTTCATCATTCGTTACTCATTCGTTCCTCAGTAACTACCCACGTTTTGCGTACCTTATTGTAAAGTGTTACCCATTTGTTGAACAAATGAACAACATAAAAAAATGATATCATATGTTGTCTGTTGGCACCTTGTTCTTTTATTATCAGCGCTGGCAAAACCGACTGCATCTACCCTAGAAAATGGCTGTTATCTGCTTTGATTGGCAGCGAGGGACTTCAGGGAGCTATCTGTGTTCATAACTGTTTCTAATACCAATCACATGGTGACCAGATAGAGTAACAGAGATGCAAGATACAAACAAACAGTGACATGAGAATGAAAAGAAAGAACAATGCAAACTATGCTGCTCTCAGGATGTTGGCTTAGAATAATATGTCAATAGCATGGTGCAATATTCAAAGTGATATGTAGGCATGTGTTTGGAGGCGAGAATGGTTTGAAGTGTGGTTGCTTTGGTAACATTATTGGACCAATGCGTTTTTGTTGTCACAACTGTATTGAATGCTACCCTGTGACCCTGTTGGGGAAATGGTAGACATGGTAGTACAGATGTTGACTAGGGTTCACTGGGAGGTTTTTGTGAAACCAACTTGACTTACAAGACTAGTTAACGGTTCTTGTGTGTATCCAATCTAAGATGACAGAAACCTGAAAGATTTGTTTTTGCCCTTTTTAATAGTACAAGTTATAACCACTGGCTGGCAATAACGCATAAATAAAGATGTTACGCATTTTTTCAAGAATACAACACAAACACAAATGGGTTTTATGATCAACAAGTGGTACTTTAATAGGCAGAACAGAAAAGGTCAAGATTTTTGAAGAGTTTCGTCTTTCTGAAAAATTAATTCTGAAGAATGAAGCAACAGAGAGCATCATGCTAATTAAATAGCAGGCTAATTGGAATGTATCTTGTTGATCCAGTAAGCATTTGCAAACAAGGTTGTTTGTTGTCTCTATACCTAAATGCTATAATACCTTAATACTGACGGGCAATTCAAGTCAAAACCCATCCACCAAATACTTACAAAAATATCTTGAATCCCAAATGTGCTTTTTAAATAAAAACCTTTTGATACAGATTTATGTTTGGAAAGTTACACTGCATCCCACTGCCTCTTTATGACACAGAACTTTATGACATGAAGTTCCCATTCGTTTCAGTGGGTCTTATACAGATCATAATTTCTGACCAGATGTGCCATTGCACAGTCTGAGGTCTATCCTTACCACAGCGCCTCACAACAAGACACAATCATACACACACAGGTGCAGGAGTTGGGACCACAGAACAAAAGCATTGAAGGCAATGGTAGCAGAATAGCACAGTAACACAACCGTGATGTAGCATGGCTTATGTGTATGTATTAGTTATATGCAGCCTGACGGGTTGGACATTCATGCCTGAAGAATGGAAAAGTCTTTGCAGTTAACATTTAAACTGGAAGCGAGTGGATTGTGAAACCCCACTTATTTCACCGACGATCCAACGCCTTGGTATTTCAACCTTGAGTCCTGCAGACTGGCTCCCTTAAGCTGGAAGTGGTGCGTTGGTGGGAGGGGTGGGGTGGGGGCGGGGGGGAGTATCAGCAGCCTTGAGCTAAGAGCTAAAGTATGCCCCCAATTGGCGCCCCATTTGTCTGCAGTATTTTTTCCACCTATGGAACACAAGGATTTCAAATTGCTTTGGAATCCTGTTGATTTTGGCTTCGCCGCATGTTGCGAGAGCGAGCTCGATTTCACTGCGCACTGTCGGGGTTGGTCAGGTTGTGAGAATTAAGACAAATTGGTGGAACTTGAGTGGTGGTGGTGATGAAGGGGGTTGTGCTGGTAGGTTAGGGTGGTGGTGGCAGTGGCGGCAGGCGGCGGCAACAGTTAAAAACGGTGTGAAAAAGAGACTATAGGTGGAGAGATTGTGAAGCACCTCGCTGATTTTCTCTCCTTGTCCGTCCTGCTTTCCAGTCAGTCAGAGAAGGTGTCACGGCTCTGTCGGGTTAGCACTGTAGGACATGTTGATGCGATCATCTCCCAGTGCACTCGTGCATTAGCGGCTTGCAGAACTCGGGGCTGAAAAGACAATAGGGAGGAGATACTTTATCCTGTCCCCAGCGAGGGGCTCTGTACTGGGAGAAAAATGCTAAATTACTACAGGACCACAACCACATTTCTTAGTTCCAGGGACCCAGAGAGAAGAAAAGACCCCTGTCTTTTATAGCTTGATAAAACATTGCCCTGGTGTAATCTCAGAAAGCCTTTGTAATGTTGTGCATGCATCACATACCCGATGAGCTCATGGCCTCGATCCAGACGGCCACGCGTTGTACAGCGACCGCTGACTTCTGCCCACCAGTGAGGCCTGTGTCGGAGCTTTCCCAGCGATCACCATTTTCAGTGTGTAGGTTGCTAGTTCGGTGGTTGTTGTTATTTCACGTAGCGACAGGGACTATGAACAGTAACATGCAGATAACAGAAGGGGAGGAGAATGCTGACTGAAATAGTCGCCCAATGGCAGGCTTATACAACAACCTACATCTAGCGAGTCAGACAAGTAACATAGCCCAACTTGTGTCTCCTGTATCCTCAGTGCAGCGAGGTCGACTTTGATTTTGGCACAGAGTGTCTCCAGCTGGCTCTGCAGCACACTGGCACCCAGGCCAAGCTCATCGAGGGCCCGCCAACACTGTGGAAGGTGAGCTCGCCACACCATGGGGCCCCGCTGGGGGACAGTGGATCCGGTCACTCTGTGCCAGGCCAGCTGGGTGCTGCGCATCAGTGGTTTATCGATAAGAATCAGAGAAATGACTTGCATATCAACAGTAATGAATGATGAGGAGAAAGAGAGAATCCCTGGGGGTGATGGAGCTGTGGCTGGATTGGTTTTATTCTTCAAACATAATTGTGTAAATACTTTTGAACAAAAGTGATGGCTGCATTGAAAAGCTATAAATAATTCTGAACAAAAATGATGAATGCAGGGAAAATTGATCAAAATGCAGGTCTAAGGTTGCAAATTAACTATAATTTCAATGTTTAAAGTAACATTCCTGTCAATAAACCATGACCATCTTAAAAACCCAGCCTTCCATTTTAAATTTAATATATTGTTGTAATACCCCATTTCTGCCTGTAGCAGCAGCGCCAGGAAATGCTGCTGTACTACTAGCTATTATTGTAACAAAGTAGATGTGATCTCTACCCTCCAGGTGACCTACAAGAGAGACCTGGCGGCTGCAGAGTCCATCATTAAAGGTAGGCTCTCTCCTTTATTTTCATGTACCCTGGCTCTTATACACCTACTTCTGCAATATATCCTACTTCTACAATACATCCACATCTAGACAGCACTCAGTCGAACTACTTGTGATGGATTGTATACAAAACAACACAGTGTGAGCCCGTATTACACTTCTTTCAATCCAATATTCTTACAGGAGAGCTGTGTAAATGTGAGGTGAGTCCAAATTGTGTTTTAAATTGGCCCTGAATTCAACAATTTACCTTCCCTGCCCGCATGTGCTGAACCCCTGAGCCAAAGCAGAACATAGGTACTGATGGCTTGTGAACGTTCCCGTTTAGATTCCCTTGATGGTTACAAAATAAACAGGGAAAAAATATGGCATGGTGTTTACCATTATTTACTGTTTACTGCTTAGAAATATTCAGGTAGGTTAGACCACTAGAATGGTCTAACTTATACACAATTTCCCCTTAAATCCTACGTACCACCAATGAGAGATGGAATGGAATTAGAGGTAGTTTGGTGATGTAAGGAGTGGCGAGGCTGCTGTAGACATTGCCTTGTCTCTTTGTGAAGCTACAGTGAGCTACGTTTGGATAGACAGCATTTAAGTCAAAATAGTCCTCCATTGTGGTGGTTTCTTTATGGTGTTGTTTAGGTTGCGTCTGCGAAGGCTGCGAAGCGCTACGACAAACAAGCGGGGACTTGCCCTGGACCATCACAATCAGAGAAGTTGAAATAAACAGAGGGCCACATTTTGTACCTCCCCCCCAACACCTGCACCAACAGTCACCTGGTCGTTGGTGACATCATGTGCAGAGCGATTATGACCAGAGCTCTCACTATGAGAATTAATTTATTGTGTTCCTATGGAAAATAACACATGGAAAAGCGCTTCCCACATCCATCAGAGTGGGAATGAATGTGCCCATGTGTGTATGTTAATTTTCTCATGTGTCTATTATATTGGGCCTGTCTAAATATACTCTCCTTTAGATCAATTCCACAATTCTGCTCTTCCGTCCTCTTTCAGTTAGTTTATTCAATGTGTCCAAGTACCAGTGAGCATTCCAGTAGTTAGCATTTAGCTCTGGTGCTGTCAAGTCTGATTAGCATTGCTTGGAGGTTAGCTTTCAACCTTGTCTCTCCTCCCTTTAGAGAGTCTATGCGGGTCGGCCTGCATAATCTCCGATGGCTCTGAGCGGTCCAGGGAGTTGGGGCAGTGTCTACAGAGGGTCATGGGTTCTTTCGACATGGTGAGCATTTTGACAGTACCGACGGGTAAGATGGGGACGGTCTCCTATATAGCCACCAAACTGTCAATTTATGTTAGGCTTATGATTGTTGTTGCCATGATTCACAATGATAAAGATGTACAGTATGCAGACCATGAAAGCCATAATAACCTACAGTTTGCCAGATCTTCAACACATCATTTTTTCCAAACCACCGAAAGTCAGATTTTTTATAAAATTAAACATTTTTCCAGATTGTGGGCCAGGATAGTCTAGTGGTTAGGGTTTTTGACTCCTAGTCAAAAGGTTCTGGGTTCGATCCCCAATGTCTGCAGTGCAGCCCCTACCTGCTCATTATTGACGTGTATCTAAAATAAATTCACTGTAAGTCGCTTTGGATAAAAGCATCTGCTAAATGACAAAATAGTAAAAAAGAAGTTTCAGTTCAGTTCAAGGTTCAGTTCGTTGGATTTCCAAGAGGGTGGGTACTGCTTACCCTTCAGCAAGGCAAATATTGGCTGCACTCCAAATTAAATGTGACTTGAACTAGCATTAGTAGGTCATGATGAAATGACTTGTGAATTGAAGTAGCATTAGTAAATCATGATGAATTTACTTGTGAATTGAAGTAGCATTAGTAGATCATGATGAATTTACTTGTGAATTGAAGTAGCATTAGTAGATCATGATGAAATGACTTGTGAATTGAAGTAGCATTAGTAGATCATGATGAAATGACTTGTGAATTGAAGTAGCATTAGTAGATCATGATG
>JAOPJI010000008.1:6231850-6246413 GCA_027122695.1 Merluccius productus | reverse complement strand
AAATATTACAACATGCACAGGACTTTAGAAAAGGCTGCGCCGTCTTTTTTTTTTGTCTTTCACCTTAAAATTCACCAAGTGGAATAATCACGCAAAATGAAACAACTGTAAATGACAAAATAAATTCGGAATTGTTTTGAAGAAAAAAACCCTTCAGAACAAGGACAGGAAGTCCCACATCTGTGGTGGGATTCCTTTCTTCTCACAGCCCAAGATAAGGTCCACCAGGTCCGGGGGTAATCATCACCAGGATACATTTCAACTCTCACTCTCATTCATTCTTTCATTCTTCTCGTCTCTCTCTCTCTCTCTCTCTCTCTCTCTCTATCTCTCCATTTCACCGTGACTCCAGGCGAACGTATCGCACCCATGTGACTTCATCTATAGAAAGGGCGGCGTGGGGGTAATCCTGACATGTACACACCCTATAGAGTTGTCAAGGAGACCGCAGCGGTAGACGGATGCACCGGCGCATGCGCAGCATCCCCAGATGATGTGGTGTTCTTGTTCTCTTCCGTGACCTCCCTCTCACCCTCCCCCACAGCCTCCCCAGAAAACATATCGGCCTCCATTCTGAAACCCCTCCAAGTCCTTCGTCAGCCGGTGTCAGACGGGTCGGTCTAGATGGTCTGGATGTTGGGGGGGGGGGGTATTGAGATCCCCCTCGTGGCAGGCGCTGCTTGCGTGAATCGAGACCAGATACATCCTTTCCAGAGGGTTTTAGCAGGAGGGAAGTAAGAGGGGGAGATGAAAGTCTTGTGAGAGGGATGAAGCGGAGATGGGGTGGGGGTAGGGGGGGTTGGACTTATTACTTTTTGTCCCGGTGCCATTAGGGTGAATCTAATACAGGGATAAGCGAGGGCTGGGCAGGACACACTGAAAAGCCTGGATAGTGGGAGTTTGGTGGGCTTTGTGCAGCAGGTGGAGAATTTGGTAACGTGTGTGTGTGTGTTCTGATGGACAAAGTCGAAACATAATGAGGGGTTAGCGAGGATGCGATCCAAGAGGGAAGTCTGATGTTCTATCAAACTTATATGTTGCGATATTAACCTTATATTCAGCATTCAAACTAAAGAACACTAAACTGGATGAGAAAAGAACAACTTTCATTTTGTTTTAAAATTACCCAAACCTTTTTTGATCCAATGTAACATGAGCGCTTAAAAAAAGAAAGAAGAGGGAGTATCCATGTGTGCTTTGATCGTCCCCTTTTATCTTCATCTCTCTGCTTTGAAGTTTATGCTAGGTAGTATTTTCTAATTTAGACGTATGGTCCCGTAATCTCCAACAAACTTGATTGTAATGTCTTGTGTCATCTATCACTAGTCCAACCGCAGTCTGCGCCTTCTTTACAGATCATTTATTTAGAAAAGAATGCCTGCGTTATGATTGGATGAGTGCCTGGATGGGGGAGGTTATGTTTGGATTGGAGCCTGACTGGTTTGATGAAGAAGATCGACTCTTCTTTAGGACATGGCCTTATCGCTAATTCCTATATACAATAGCCTTACATCCAGTCCAGATGAAAGAGAATCCCTGAGACTTATTGAGTATAGCTCCAACGATGTTCTTCTGTAGTTTTCTAACCACAACCGATTAGACATATCTGTCATTCAGACAGGGAAACAGATTGTTGAACTAAAGAACCAGAGTTGAATTAGCTCTTTCTGCTAATTCTCTGTGTTTATCGCAAGATTATGACTTTTATCAAAACTGATCACTTTGGAAACAAAAGCTTTTTTTTGTTTGACTCTCCAGATGACATGTAGGATAATTGTATTTAGTTGTTCCGGTGTTATAAAAACCAGCGTGGTGCTGCTGGTGAGAGTTCTTGCCTTGATACTAACCCAGCACGACAGCTTAAATAAAGTTATATTAAACACGTGACTCTCAGAAGTCTAACTTGCTCAATACATCGTGCTCATAATGTTGGACTTGCAATTATGACTAGACAATTTTGTTATTTGTTCATTTGTTTGTCAATTTAGCATTTATATTTTCAACCCCTGTTTTTAAGCATTTTGAACAAGACCAACACAGACTGATGCACTTTTATTTTGATTCATACAATTGATTCATATATATTTTTTAATATAATGACAAACTGAACTAAAATTACTTTATTATCTCATAGTTTTGCTCTTGACCTTTGACAGTCTAAAAGTCTTTTGGCCCCTTCCTAAATTCAAATTAACATTCCCACTCAGGGATTTCATTGCCAACCTGGTTTAGATCATGTCTAAATTGTAAGCCTCACAAATCTGTGTTTTTCCACCTTGAATTCTTTGGCATTTATGTTTCAAGACTAATTAAACCAACAGCATGTGTTTCCCATAGACATTTGGGATTTGCTAATTTACTTTGTTATTTCAATGGTTTGAACAACTGTATCTGAATGTCAAACTCAGACTGCTTGTTTATTTCCCCTGCAAAGGAATTGTTAGTGTGTGCTGAGGGGGGATTACATGCCCAACAGTAAAATACGAAAATTTCTTTCCCCCAAAACTTAATGTCCCGTTTCTAGTGCAATATACATTCTCAAACAGCATTTGTTTATTATAATTATTTATTATATTTACTTGTTATATACAACAGCTGTTGAGTAAAGATTGGAAATATTCTGTACATGATCAATGGATATTATTTGTAACTTACTATTAATCATTTTCTAGCATGGCTTCTGGCATCTCATCCCTCCTTTCTCTGTTCATAAGCATGTAGTAGCTTCACCCCAAACAGTAGGACTTGATGAACAGCCAGCAAGTCTTAAACATTGTTTAATGAAATGCTATTTGCTGTATGCAGTATGCATTATCAGTATATCTTCATGCAGTATATATTTTCCTTTTGTCATTTCTCATTACATACAGGCCCAGCTTCTAAACACAAGGGTCTACGTGTTCTCTTTTGACACATGGCTAAGTTGCCACATGCCGATTTCAATTACCAAAAAACAGAATAATTTTCTGGAAAATGTTTCCTTCGTTCCCGGAACTAAGTGGCTTTTACAATTCTTGGCTGTACTTTTTTTTTTCTTTTCTCAATTTGCAGTGTCATAAAAAATGCAACCTGATTTCGAGGCAAATAACTGGATCATGCATTTAATACGATTTTATAAACCCAAGTTTGTGTCTATCTCTGGTCTAATCTCTTTTATTTGTTTTTACCAGCTTCTAATTATTATTGAGATAAGCCGCTATGTAGGTCCTTTTGTAATAATCTTAGCATCTCTACAGTTTATTTACATTTTTTTTAATTTAAGAAATGGATCTGTGATATGGGTAGACAGTTAGAGTTACCATGGTGGAGATAAATAGCTGAATAAACAAATATTCTTTTAACATTGAGGTCATACAACCAATGGATCAGATGCTTAAACTAGGGTCTGTTCTTGGGTACGACTGAAAGTCATTTAAATGTTCTGCTCTTAGAAGGGGCACTCTTTTTTTAACATCAGGTCCATTCTGCACATTTCACAGGAGTTGGATGTCCTCCCCAATGTGATTGGAGATGCCAGCTGTCTGTCAAAAGAATGGAACTTCATCCAACTTTCTGTAAGGAGACATCATCGAATTGCAGAATTTGGGACGGTGTAATGTTGTTATTTTCTGTTTAGCATACTGTAAAGAATTGGACAATCCCCTTTTCATGGGTGTCCCACTCCTACTCCTACTACTACTACAACTTCTACTTCTGATGCAGCATATTTTTTGCTTTCATTTGCTTTCTCTATTGTGATTAATGTTAACGTCTACTTTTGGTCCATCTCTGTAGGTGAACGGTTCCGGTCTTTCTGAAGTAGAGGAAACTGTCAGAGCACTGGAGGCTGCCAACCGAGCTCTGCTCCACCCTATTGTTGTTGTTTGGGTGAGTAGACATTATTGTTGTTGTTTAAGTGAGTAGACGTTGTGGTTGTTTGGGTGAGTAGACGTTGTTTGGGTGAGTAGACGTTTGGGAGAATGATTTGTTGTTATAGTTTGGGTGAGTAGACATTATTATTGTTGTTGTTTGCTGAGTAGACCTTGTTGTTGGTTTGATAAGAAGGTGTTGTTGGCATGTGTAGGTGTTGAAATGCCAAGCTGTTTAAATAAACCCATACCCTCATTGGATTCTGCACCACAGGCAGAAAACCCCTCTGCCATCGTAGGTTGTAACATCCACATGTTATTGCTGTAATTCTCTTTTTAAATAAACAAAATCCTTTAAAGGATGCCCTTTAAAGTACAAGTCAAAAGGACAACCTTTATTGTGAAACTCAACTCCAGTTGGTGTATAAAGACATGGAACTCTGTTTTCTTTTAATTTCAGTTTCTGTACAGGGGTATCGGAAAATGTGCCAACAGTTTTAGAAATGTGAAGTTGGTCGTTATATTTCATTGTGTCGTTCTTTTTCGAGTCCCAGTTAACACCTCTCTAACATTTCCCACACTATGAATGAACTTTTCTTTGCACGTCTATGAAAGCAGACATCTGCAGCACCGTGGATCCTGTTTCCCTGAAGTACTACTTTTTAAAAATGTCACCTGTACTCCACCTCAGGCCTCCTCAGGAACTCTGTTACTGTTTAGAAACCCAATATGTCCCAGGAGAGCGGCCTACTGTTTGGTCTACTTCAAATGCCTGTATCAGCGTCACAGGGTCGCTGACTTCACAGTGGAGTACATGTAAAATGTACCCACAGAGAAAAATTTACTTTAGAAATATTTTTGATAAATCTGATGGTTATATTATTTATAAGGTCAAACAGAACTGTAAGCCTTTGGTTGTTTTTCGCTCTTTTTGTTTTAAATCAAAAGCAAACTATTGTAATCATTGCGTATTGTCCTAACTCGTAACATAACAGGGCTAGGAGGTCAATCACAGAACAAGCAAATTGTCAGAGAATCTAAAAATGAATTAATATGTGCAGTAACACAAAAACAGCATTTTAAACAAAACGGCAAATATGCTGTGTTTTTAGCTAGCTAACTTCCTGTAACAGTTTATTTTATTATTCATGGCAACAATGTTATTTATTCAAGAAATAGGATCATTTTAATGAAAACAAGAACTGCTGTTTTCATGAAATTAAACAGCTGTTTTGTCTAACATCCAATTTAATGTTTTGGAAATGTTCAGGAATTATGTTATGATGTTGGTATAAACAGTATAAGAAGCTAACGAGAAAGGCCTCGTAAATAAACACTTGGGTCTTGGGTTTATTTCGCAATAATAACCGGCTTGCGGTACATTATCCTGTTTATTACATGGCTACTTACTAAAGAAATCAATACTTCAAAACAAAATATAACAACAAAAAACATTTTATTGATTCAAAAATGATTTTATTGCTTTCGCAAATTTCGTCTGTTATACAGCAGCTAGTTCCGTCAGTATAACAGCACTGGGATTTACATGTATCACTATATGTATCACTCCACTTTACAGGTTCTCTAATAACCGCTAATTACATCAACGGTTGTTATCTATCAACATATTCTTATTTCACTGGTTGCACAATAAATGGAAACATACAGATAAATGTATATGATACAAAGAAGCTGGCCTGCGGTAACGTGTACACGTACACAAAGTAGCAAGCTAGTGGGCAGGAAAATGTTTTTGTTGCTTGGCAACAGTCCAGTCCCAGTCCAGTTGCAGAACTATTTGTGTTAGTGGAGCCAAATAAACGATTAAACAAACAAATCATAATCTGTTGACACTTATTACTGTCAGCTAATAAATGGCGCTTGAGGAACTGTTGTATAAAAGCAATATCACACTCAAGGTTGTGCTGTTATACTGAATATCAGCACGGCTGTGATAACAGCAGACCGAATCACAGCCATGCTGTTATACTGAATATCAGAATATCAGAACGGCTATCTACTAAAGAAATCAATACTTTATCACAAAATATAACAACAAAAAATGATTTTAGTGATTTAAAAATGATTTCAGCTAAAAAAATTGTCTTGTTAGATTCTACGGTTGGAGAACCGTGTCCATAGCAAGGTCTGTTATTCATAGCAGTGGTCTGCTATTTGAAAATAACAAATGACCGTAGAGTGCCGTAATTGACCAATCAGAAGCGAGTATTCAACAAAGCCATGTAATGCACTGCATAAAATAGGATATATTTGCTGGAGGCAATTCTGCTGCCAAGAGAAAACCCTGACTGAGTACACGGGCCCCTGGTCCTGAAAACATTTCAGTTTTCTTGAAAGCCCCCTACATGGTTTGGCTCCTTGGGCCCCTGGTTCACAGAGGCCAGACCAGGGATCCATCCCTTCATCCCTTGAAGGGTCTCTGGATCTAATGAATACATGTCTTCATGTTGATCGTCCCTAAGCATTGCCGGCAGGGTGTTGCTTAGAGGCTGATTTACTAATGTAATCAAACCTAAGTGTTTCAGACTGTTATAATTGCACACTCTGAGCAATTATCAGGGGCTAATTACACATTCGGAGCAAGTTCATTTGACACATGCCACAGTTTCGTTTCACTGCTGTAAATTTATTCAGACCTCCATGACAAAATAATTGCGAGGCGATTGAGGCATTGAACCTCAGTCACATGACAGTTGTAGGTATTGGCTGAGTCAGTGAATTAAGCACCATAATAGACTGGCCCAGGGATTTACATCTGAATTATAATCCCTTACAGAACTGTATCAACTATCTGATTTCTTTAGCCTGATTATTATTATCAGCTGAAATTATATCGTGCAACTGTCCCAGACGTATCTGTCTTCAGTTCAGATACCCAGAGAGAATTCAATAAATAAATAATATCTAAATAAAGTATATCTTGTAATCATATCAAAATAGAAGAATCCAGGCAGGCTATTTTCTATCATTCTTTATTTGATTTATTTGTGAGTAGGCTTTGCTGTTAAAAACAAAAGTGAAAATACAACAAACAATTTGAATAAAATAATACCATTTACCATTAGAAAATGGTGCAAAGTGCAAAATTATTGAATGTTAAACTTCAAAATAAACGGGCCTAGAGTTGCTGCTGGATAAACAAATAAACTGTAATTTCTTCAGAAGATATTGTTCACATAGAAGAAGATATATTCTGATTGGGCACGGTGGGTTTTGTTTTGATAGGTGCGTTTCGATACGTCAGATGGCCTGTCTGTCACAGAGACTGGGGCGAGGCCTCTGCTATTGGTGGAACTGGCATCAGCAGCAAAGCTCCAGAATATTCTACTCTACGGCATCCATCTTCATTTCTCTGAGGTGAGCAGTTGTTTTTACCAATCCATCCGTTTTTTTATTTAAAAGAAAAAAAGAATCAGAAATTCGTTCTCATTACTGGCTTCTTTGGCCGGTAAGTGAACTGCAGCCTGCTCAAGCTCGTGCAATCAGAGCACTGGAGTGGGAGCTCCGTGGGTTGAGACAATAACAATCATAAACAAATCTTAGTTTTAACCATAAATAAACATACAAAAAAAGTAATGAAAGAACAGAAATTTTTGCCATTATTCACAATCACTTTCTTCCCTTTTCAAGGCAAAACCTGCCAAATATAATAAGAAATCAGGGAAGGTCTCGTTTTTTGAGTTAAATTACAAGCTGTTCATATATTAGCAATTTAAAGTGATTTATATATATGTGTATGTATAATGTATGTATGTATGTATAAAAATACATGTGTAAAAATCCTACAATTATTCCCTTTACCTGATGTGTTGACACAAAGCTGTGCTCAAACACAAGAACATTGGGGATCTAACCCAGAACCTTGCAGCTTGCTGCTATACTATCATGCCCCCTTTCGCCCAAATCATATTCTGTTAAATCAACAACAGCAAGTAAATAACATAAATCTAAATAATATTTTAGTATTTCAGTGAATACCATTATCTTTCGTCTTATTGCTTAAGGTGCTTAAGACATAAAAAACCCTCATCTGACCGGCACATGCGGTTTCCCTGGAAGGCATCAGACCACCAGTCCTGGTTCAGCTCCACTTCCTGGGGGTCCCAAGACTGCCCCCCCCCCCGCCGCCCCACCAGGCCTTTCACTGGAGTCAGTGGAGTTTAAAGCGGTTGACCTGGAATCCCCAAGTTGGTTATTACTAGACTATATGAAGAACTAGACTATGTGAATATTACGTATTTCATACACATCCCATATGTCTATATGTCAGACTATATGCTATTATTCAAGCCATCCCACCCCCCACTCATCGCTTTTTTTTTTTTTAAGGAAACATTTGCACAGCAAAGCAAGATTTCCATATGTATCGCTAGACTCTATATGGTGCTTTTCATTGATTTATGCTCATGACTGACAGCAGCGTTAGGGACAAACGAGGTCTCCTGGCAGACGCATTCCCTCTTCACAAACCACTGGCGAAACCTCCATGCCAGAGACTGTCTGGGTACGGTGGTTTTTATAAAGTTTTGTGAATGGCCCCATGGAGAAATAAGTGAAGGATGAACTACAGATGGAGCCTCGTTATTAAAAGAAAAAAAGAACACATTTTTGGTGTGGTCAGTGAGTTGGAGATTTGAGTGGAGATATGAGTGGATTTCACAGCGTCAACCAAGACATACCTAGATGGCTCACTCCATAGACGGCCAGCCCTGCGAAATACCAATGGTTCCCATGTGAGTTAACTTCCGTTATCGCCTGTGGTGCTCCACCAGGTTTTTAGTTTCCCCCTGTGATTAATTGAGACTAATGCTATTAATTAGCTTGGACTCTTAGAAGAAGAAGAAGAAGAAGAAGAAGAAGAAGAAGAAGAAGAAGAAGAAGAAGAAGAAGAAGAAGAACGAGGCGAGGAGGAGGAGAGATCAGAGATGATGGGGGCTGCCTTCGGCATGACGGACTGCTTATCTTTATGAGATAGTGGAGACGGAGAATAAGGACTTGCATAAATCACTGTTTGAGGTTGTTTTTTTGGGGGGTTATAATAACGATAACTATTCCCAGATGGCCGTATTCATACTTGTCACGATCACTGCCAGCGCTTCCCTTTTGTCTGGCTTGGACGCGCACAAGGATGTGCTGTTGATGAGGATGATGGTTGAACATTTGGTTTAGCTTTTATTTCCCCTGAGTTTGAAAGAAATACCAGGAAAATAAATGGCAATTGCTATCACCAAGCTGTGTAAACTAAAAAACATTACAACCACCACATCTGTCCTTTTCCGGAGGTACAATACCCATTTCCTTATAAACACAAACACACACATTCACAAACATGACCTCATATCCCACAAATAACTGGCAAATCATTGAATGGCTTCACAATGGTAATAGATTATTATATTAAATAAGATTCAACTTAAACTTAACATTTAGTTCTAAATGTAAATGTAAAAAATGTACTTCAAAATGACATACATACACACGCATACTGCAAACCAAAGTCATTTTTAGAGAGAAAATTATGATGATTTTGCACAACAATTATGGCTGCATTGAAAGTTTTTGAAAAGAGGATAATATAAAGAAATATAATACATTTTCAGAGGCAAATCAGAAAATACAAGTGAGGATGAAAGATCTAGTTTTTGCTTGTTTCATTGGAGATATGAACGTTGAATTGCCCGGCCTTGTCCAGACATGAGTGAATCTTATTTTAAACTTGATGAACACCAGATAGACTGACATACTGTGATCACATTGTGGGCTGCACCATGGAAAGGATTCTGCATTGCATTTTGTTTCCTCTGAAGAAATGTTTTTGCTGGTTTTCTTTACTTGAATGCCTTCTCATGGGAAACATTTATGCAGACTGAACAATTTAGTCAACATTGTCCTTGCAATGCTTTGAACAGAAAACTAAATCTTCGATAACATTTTCAACATCAATAGTTCTTTGGAAAACTGCCACTCGGATTTGTGTTTGTAAACTTCATATAATTGGGGCATGGGGCATCTTTTTTGGTATATTTTTGCTTTCTTTAATCAAAGACTATTTGTACTGAATGTGTGTATTTATTTTCCAGTGGAAAATAAATTCTCACATTCAGTTCTTTTTGGAACAACAAATCAAAAGTGGGTAAATATCTGAAATATCTGCAACGTGGACAGACAAACTTTTGCTGTGTCATTGCTTTGCCTGATTCATGGAATGGAGCTGTTGTCCATTTCAGTCAAGTTCTTCGGCCAAATGTTTACCAACTTTGCGGGATTCTTATGAAATATGAAGGATAGAAAATCACTACTGGTTGCTTTGACAACTTAATCATACTGCATGAAATTTGTATTCACAATGGAACAAAAATATGATGTCAAGACCCTGATTTAGCATTTCCATTTATAAGTATAATATGAAGTGATTCCATGTTTTGATCATAAAAAAACATATGTCTACTTTTCTACCTTTTCAAGAAAGCAAGTTTCACTAAATCCTCATCAAAACAGACTGTTGTAATCCAAGGAGTCCTTCGACAGACTTGGGAGCTGTCCATTCTTTCAAAGCAAATGTGTTGTGGACTTAATTTTAACCCTTTCTCAGTCCGTTTTTTTGGCAAATCCTGGATGAATGTCAAAATATCATTTTGGACAGGTTATAAAACAGAGAACATTAAATATGAGACACAGCAATATCACTCAAACACCTTTCTGCTCTTTTAAATACCACATCAAGGGAAATCTTTACACACAACTATCCAAGGTGTAAGGTGTAAGTGGTGGCAGTTGTACTCCATCTTGAAAAACCTTACGCAAGGCTTCTTCAGACCCTCTCTGGGTCTTGTATTGTCTTCTAGTTTTCAATTTTCTCCATGTTGTCTAGAGGAGAGTAGATACAGGCTTTGTCAAAAGCCTCTCCCTCATCTCCAGACGTGCCGTTCTGTCCCATTTGGGACGCCAACAGACCGTCCAGACCATCAGTTCACATGATGTGTGAAAAAAAGGCTTCGGACCCTTCTGATGAAGCTGTTGCCTGGCAGTTCACTAGCCATAAGCGTAACCCAGTACGCGAGGCGGTAAGCTGATAGGTCGTTGTGAAAACGGTGACAGTAGGGGCCTATCGCTAACCACTGCAGTGGTAGGAAGTGTCACCAGACCTCAACCACCCCACCCCACCCCGTCCCGCCTCCTCCTCATGCAGGGTCCCGGCGACCTGTCAGAGGGTGAAAAGCGAGTTGTCACGGTGATGTATGGGTGTCGTAATCCACTGCAGTGAGAGCCCTGATGTTTACCCAACCCTGCGCTTCCTCCTCCTCAAAGAGTACCGAACAAGAGTGGCGAACCCGAGAAGAGATTAGCCGCGCGGGAAAGAAAGGCAAGGGGCAGAAGAAAAGACAGACAGAGAGAGGGAGGGAGGGAGGGAGAGAGAGAGAGAACGGGGGGGAGGAGGCGGAGGTGGTGGAGAAGGGGCTCTATAGGTCTTTTCTCCTCTGCCTGTTTAGATCTACCTGCGACAGGTGAAACCATACACGAGTCCCCCTCGGTGGAGCACCAGCCACAGTTACCCAGGGGGCTGCACCCAGGCCATGGTCATGGGAGAGCAGTGGTGGTGGTGGCGGCGAGCGCCGTCTCTCTGCGGTTACAGCACGCTTCCAGCCTTTATTACCCCCACAGTCGCCCCGCGGCCTGAACCGGGCTGCCCGTCCTGGGTCCTGTGGCGTGAGATATCCTCTAACGTGCACCAACACGCACGGTAGATACGCCCACATTCCGGGTGTTAATGCGATACCTTGTCTGCTTATTTTAGTTTCCTTTTCAGATTTTTTAACAATTACCGTAGATTTAAGAAAAATGTGAATGGTACTAAGGAAATGTTAAGTTTTTGGGGGTTGCCAAATGTGGAAATCTAAATTGCAGAGGAAAGAGCAGAAAAGCCTCCGAAGCTGAAGTAATGATGGGATGAGATGCAGACCTTCACAAGGTTGTTCTCACATTTTATGTCTCCGGAGCACTGACCGACTTCATTTTCTCCTCCGAATTGCCTGCACTTGGCATCGGTTTCATACTCCAATATGGACCGTGTCTGTTCACACACTACTTCCCTCTGTTGACCACAAGCTAGTCCAACCACTACCTCCCCACCTCCGTTTGTTTGTTCTTTGAAAACTTTTCATCTTTTTACAATCCCTCTCTAAATGTGTGGATTAGTGGCATCAGGGTCCGGCCTCGGTTGTAGTTTTGATGTCTCCATCCAGACAGAAGCTGGGGCCCCAGGGCGCTTTCCTCGGTGATGTATTTGCAGAGTGTTAAGGTCAGAGCTTTGGGGAGAGGCTTGCACCGCCTAACATGTGCAGCCTATCAGGGCCCGATCCGCAGCTCTAGCTCTCCCGAGCGTGCCAGATGTTTGTCGGTATGTGTGAAACTCAACCGCTGGAGTTTGGCTTGAGGAATTAGACATACCAAAGCGGTGTTTACCCAGCTTTGATTTCTTAGATTAAAAAGAACCAGCATGCGTCTTCACTCCAAGCCTTGCCGGCCAAGTGGGGAATGACGTTCTGAAGAAAGAGCTCTTACAAACAGGATATGTACTTTTTTTAAAAGAAGGCTCTTTGCAATTGGTTTGTAAACAGTCAATCAGCTATTAAGTAACAACCATAAAGGCATTCTTGTGTGTGTTTATTTTACCCTACTGCTTGGTGCTGAGCGGCTTGTGACCACCCACCTTAGAGCTGGTTTGAGTTTGCAGTGCTTCAATTATGCTGTGGAGAAAAAAGCTCAACATGGATTAAGATTTTAGTGTTAGAGCCCCGAGTTAACCTTTAGCCAGCTTTTCCTGTTGGTGTGTTCGCAAAAAGACCTCTGCCTGTGATTTTTCTTTTAGTGTATTTAAGGTTGGTGGGAAAATTGGCACAGAGAGGGATGTGGCGTGAATGCACACACAGACTAGTGATGCGCTGTTAAGGTAAATTGCTGTCAAACCACCGCTTGAAAGCGGAAGAAAATTACACCCGAGTCTGCTTCCCAACACACTATTATAAAATGGTGTCTGTCCCCCCCCCCGGCCATGTACGATTTTGCTAAGGCTAAAACAAGTTATTCACCATAGTCTTAACTAATGGTTTTCTTCAAAAGATGAACGAAAGTCATAAAAGAGTAACATGTATGCCTATTAGGCATACATTTGAGATGCCAAAGCAAGTTGAGGCCTCTTTGTGCGTTGCTGCATTGTGTGTGCTGCTGAAAACAACAATCGTTTTGTTATTTATAATTTTGGTCCATATGAAGGAGATTTGCGGACAACCATCATTTGATCAGAGAATCTGATTAAATTATGGCACGTGAGTGCAGCCTATATCAGTAATGCATTTGGATGAATGAACCAAACAACAAAATGCAGTCGATGTTTGACTTTATAGCATATATAGGCTTTCTTTATTTAGGCAAAACAATATTGAACAGAAAACTTGAAAAAGCAGATTTTAAGTAACCCGCCCGCAAATCACTCGCATATTATAAATTCCGAAAAAAAGCTGATCCGCAACTGCCTACACCCGCAGTTATTTTCAGGTCACGTGGCCAGTTACTCAATCCGCGCATCTCTACCACACACCAGGGTGAGAAGATACCGCAAGTTCACAGCCACTCGTACTTGCTGAGTGTGGGTGGTAAGTCTGTCTGCGGATGCTATCCAGAGGAGGGTCATACCCAGCCACCATGTCAGCAGTCCTGTTTAACAGACGGGCAGATTAAACCGTGACCATGTGAATTGAGCTTCGTTCCACAAGGTGATAGAAAACCATTAAAAGTGGGACATTAAAAGGTTTCCTGTACAGAAAGTTATAAACAACATGGCTTCAGTAATGCAATCCTACACCTTTATGAACACAGCAGACCTGGGCCATAGCCGAAGACTTGAGTTGATGTCAGGCGTAGGGATTATTATTGACACGTTTAGTCAACTGACACGTGAAAACTATTTCCGTAGCCGTCTCCATCCTCCTCCGCCTAAACTTCCCCTCATCTGGTTAACCCCCCCTCCTGCTGTTTTGTCTTCCGCACGTGGTTATTTGGACAGCGTGGTATAAATTCACCATGCTGCACCTAGAATTGTATGTTTTCACTGGGGGTCTATAGGCCTGTGATTACATTCTTCTGTTCAGTGGAAGTGAGGTCACGCAGGGACCAGGATGTCATGTCTGTCTGTCTCATTTAAAATCCAAGGTGCATCGTGGATAATGACAGTTGGTGTGGATTCTCCCAGTATACTTTCTACCTGACCCGCGATAGCCGTGACTGTATAAACAACTTAAACATTATCTGGTGAGATAAGTAAATGAAGCGTTACTGTAATCTGCCTGTATGACTTGTGACGTGTGTGTGTGTGTGTGTGTGTGTGTGTGTGTGTGTGTGTGTCTCTCATCGCTTGTGGGGCTTTGGTATGTCTTGGCGCATTAATCCTGCCCGTGCTTTCATACCTCCTTGACTAAAGGTCTATTGTTCGGCACACTGTTGTGAGATAAGTCTGTCGCTGAGTCAAACTCAAACAAAGTCATCACTCAACAGTGGCGGGTGAAAAGAGCCGGTATTCACAGTGAGACGATCCACTGGGAACCAACCACTGGTCTCTCTTGCCATTATTATTATTATTATTATTATTATTATTATTATTATTATTATTATTATTATTATTATTATTATTATTATTA
>JAOPJI010000008.1:6184911-6200644 GCA_027122695.1 Merluccius productus | reverse complement strand
AATGCTAAATATTTAGTACATTTTTATGGGGAATTCTTATATGCATTATATTAGCACATAAAAATGTACAAATATTTCAAACAAATATTTAGCATTAAAGTATCTGTATATGTGATACATAGTGAAGCATCATAAACATTATTTAATGTTAAATGTTTTAAGACTAAAATATCTAGACCTAAAATATAATATATGACTATTTGACTTTATTACAATGTAATACAGTTTTACTTCATTTTTTTAGATTACCCTTTGGGAATATGGCTTACTTGAGACATAAAAAAAGTGAAAGTCTTATTGCTCTTATTAAACGTATGAAATTGACATGGCTGTGTGATCTGTGAGCGCTACATCAAAAGCAAGGGAGTCGTAAATCTTTCCATGTTAAAAAAAAAATCATGAAAAGCTTCAGTAATGAGCATACACACACTCGGCCTCTCCAAAATCCTGTATTATATTGAGAGCTACATCAAGGGCTTCTCACTATAGGATATTACATTTCTCTTGTTGTAAATTCACCAAATCTAAAAAAGTGTGCTTTGTGGTAAAGTATTTATTTTCTTCAGAATGAGGACACTTTTTAAACATAGGTGCTTTGAACTTCTATACACGGTCAAGGTTAGATAGGATATATAAAAATCAGTTTGACTTCTTTGTCTACTTTCATGAAAAAATGTGAATGCTGTTATTGCGATTATGTCTGGTGTCAGCGACAGAGACTGCAGCTTCTGTAATACAAACCGTATTTTTTACAGAGTTAAGAAAAGGATGCAAATAGGAACGAGTCCATTTTGAGGTGAAGGGGCCTAGCACGGCTTTGGTTACACATTTATATTCCAAGTCTGCTGTATTTTGACTTACTTACTTACAAACTATAGTCATCTTATCACTGGTGGTTTGATGAATTAGAAAACTACAATTTTCGATGAAAAATGATCCATTCAAGTACATTTCAAAATGATTTAAGAAAGTGATTTCTCAAGTTTTCAGGGGGCTTTATGCATTCCAGTTGCTTAAAACAGATCAGAACCAAAATTATATTTTTTTGTTATCTCTGGGAGACCAGTGTTTATGTCCCCCCTCTCTGTCTCTCTCTCAGTCTGTCTCGCTGTCTCTCTCTCTCTTTGTCTGTCTCTGTCTCTATCACTGCCTCTCTCTCCCTGTCTTTCTACCCCTGCCTCTCTCTCCCTGTCTCTCTCTCTCTTTCCCGATCTCTCTCTGTCCTATGTCCTGTATATATCCCCCTTTCCCTGGGCCTTTCTCTGAATGACAGTCACAGGTTTGTCATGCAGCAGCAGGTCAATGTAACGTACCAGTGCAGAGTGCACCTCCGCCTCACGACCCCCACCACCCCCACCACCCCCACCCCAGTGTCCTCCTCCACTCGGTCCCTGAATACTGGGTTAGAACCCGGAAAAAAATCGCTCGCTCATCTCTCTAAACACAATCATCTTTCTCTCTGTCTTTACGCACACAGTGCCGGCCACGCTCCTGTTCACATACGACGATGACACACAACATGGGCACTCATGCGATACCACTCATGGGGGGGGGGGGGGGGGGGGGGTGAGAGTAGGATTCAGTGGCCCGCTTGCGCCAGAGGGCATCCCGGCTGACAGATTAGAAGCACATGTGTAGTAATATCGCTAGCTAGCAGCGCTGAGCCGCCGCACAGGGCCCTGGCGACCTGCTAATAGCCTTAATTTGTAATGTAAACAACAGAAGCGATTCACACACTCACACACCTCACCTTCAGGGTGCCTTCATAGCCACGGCGCTTCCCACACTGCTTCCGTAAGTGTGTGTGTGCGTGTCTGTGTGTGTGCATGTGTGCCTGTGTGTGTGCGTGTGTGTCTGGGGAGAGTGACAGAGTCCCGGTCTGTCTGCCGGCTACATGGCGGTGCATGGTGGTGGTATCTGTTAAAGTCGTTTTCCCCCGGTAAGGGGAATTAATGTCCTCTCCCATACGGGGTCCGCTGAGCATGTGGTACAGTCCGTGTCACACGGTCAGAAGCCTTCGTATGTGTGGAGCGTTCCACTGGACCCTGCGGTCAAAACAAATAATGTAAGTTTTTTTTAAACTCATATCTAGGTTATAGCTTGAAGTTTGAAAATACATGAATAACATTCAACTTACTAGTGAGATTAGGCAAAACAATAATAAATATTTGTATTTTAGGATATATTTGCTTATTGCTGCTGAAGTAAAGTGAAGATTGTTTATGTGATTAATTTGTGTTTTGTCTGTTGAACTTGAGCATAACCTTAAAGAGCAGTCTGAAATGGCAGACTGTGATGAAAAGTTATGGAATTTGCATTTGTTTTGAATGTAGGAAGGCTATGATCTGCATATTAAAAAAAGTATATAGAAAAAAGTGCACGGCACCTATTTCATAATTTACATAAAAGGTCCATCTTCTGTCATATTTCTAATAATAATTTATGTATATAAATTAACCATAAATTCTACATACAGCAAATATATTGTTCTAAAATATTTTTCTAGTTTATAAATAAAGTGTCCTTGTTATTATAATTATGGATAATTTTGACCCAGACTAAACATTTTATGAGACCCTTTTTCACCCATTCCACGACAGGTTGCATGCTTTTATAGCCTCAAAACAAATTATTTCACTAGATCTAGTGAAGTAATTTGTTTGTTTGAACATTATTCTTTTCATTTTATTTGTTACAATACAAATGGAAACGAAAATATAATAAGTGATTGAACTGTTTTGACAGTTTTATAGTTGCTGGCCATATAACAATTAAATTAGTCATATAATTTTATTTATATCTGTTTTTAGTCTCACTTAGTAGTTAGGTAGTGAGTACATGCAAATGTGCCTTTTTATTTTGACCCCTTGCACTGAGCATCTCAGAATGAATGTAAAATGTAATTTATGATATATTTTGTCTGGCTACACAGTGGAGGCTCTTGATCTGATTGTAATTGTAATTGTATCGAGGTAGAACTTGCTTGTTGAAGTTCCAGCTGTTGCTATTTTATCTAGCCTTTACATGATAATTGCACTTGCAAAATTAAAATTATAACCCCCCCCCCAAAAAAAAGTGTATTGTTTGAAGCCACTGTAGAGAAGCAGTAGCACACTAGCAGTCAAGGAGTGTAGAGATACACCAGGGCGGTGGGCTGATCTGTGTACCCGTACTGACAGGGTAATGATGAAGAGAGAGGGGGGAGAAAGAGGGAAAAACAAAAACACATGAAGGCAAATTAGCCCTCCGCCGCCACCACCAACAACACCACCACCACCACCACCCCTATAAAAATGTACACGCCACTTAAAGCAATGACAGGGTTCAAAGATCGGTCGACATCCCAAACTTAACCCCCCGACCTCTTGGAACCCTATACCCCCCCGCCCCCCCGTGTCACATCCCAGACCCCAGTTCTGCCGATCCCCACAAGAACCGTTTCGCTTCTACGGAGAAACCAAAATAAAAAGGGAAAACAGACTGACGGGAGAGGTTGTCGGAGGTCAAATCCAAGTCCAAAATAAATTGCCTTGTTTCCCGAGGCTCAGCCATTTTAATAGTGCAGATTTATTGTGCTGTGCTTTTTGGAGGGTGATCATATGTATGTGGTCAGTAGCGCGTATGCAGTCTCTGACCCAGCCTCCCTCTCACGTTACACCCTATTTATAACCTCCCCTCAGCCCCATCCTCTTGCTCGCCACTTCCAGGGAACCAGGCTCTGCTCCCAGCTCCTGCTGTCATCCGAGAGGTCCCCTTCTGCGGCTCACCCCCGGGCTCACTGTTTACCTCCCTCGCAGCCCGGCAACTTGCTGCCTGCTCCGGATTAACCGCGCCGGGACACCCCTATAAAAGAAGAACCATTTTTTTCCCTTCCCTCCCAACTCTTTTTTTTCTTCCACCCAATTTCTTTCAGTTTTCTTCTTTCTTTCTCTTTCTTTGACTGAAAGAGTACCAGAGGGAGAGTCTTGGAGCGAGAGACAAGGAGAGAGTTTGGGATATACTTTCCTGTGATTCCTTGGTTCCTTATCACGTTCTTCTCGGTTGGTTTAGTAACTTTATCCCGGTCGCGTCCGGTTCCTCTCCCCTGCGTTCCTTCTCTCTCTCTCTCCTTACCTGTCTGGGGCGGAGAGGCGCGTCGCTGCATGCGATGGATCACACGCTCTTCGGGTGCCTGCGCAGCCCCCACGCGCCGGCACAGGCCCTGCACCCGGCCTTCACCCAGTCCCCGCTGACGCTGCACGGGCGCTCGGACCACGTCTCCTACCCTGACCCGTCTTCCTCGCCCGCCACCTCCTCCCCCTCGCCCTGCATCGTCACAGGCTACCCCACCGCCGCTGATGACAGCCTCTTCTCGGGACAGCACCACCACCACCACCACCACCTTCACCACCCCCATCACCCCTCTCACCGCGGCAACCTGCCGCCGCATCCTCACCACCAGCAGCAACACGCTCACGCCACCTCCCAGCATCAGGCCCACTGGCACATCCCGCAGATGCCGTCACCGGGCAACAGCAACGCCAGTTCGCGCCACGTGAACCTCTGTCACCCGCAAACCCACCAGGGGCCGGACGGTGGCCCAGGGGCCCAGGACCTGGGCCCCCCCGGAGGGCCCAGTATGTGTGCCAGCACCCCCAGCCTGGGGGGCAGCAGCAGCCCCCACACGGGGACCACCTGCGCCCCCGTGGACTTTGGCCGGCAGACTCTGTCGCCTGCCGAGGCCGAGAAGAGGAACGGCAAGAGGAAGAGTGACAGCTCAGGTAAGAGGAGGGAGGAGGTTGTGAAGTCAGGTGGGGTCATGTGTTGCTTATTTAAAAGTGAAAAAATAGCCAGGTATAGGGGAGTAAATTAACGTAAGATACTTAACAAAGAGATTGTCTTTGTTAAGAAGAATTCAAGTAAGGGAAAGTGGGAAGCTTTAAACAAAGTATTTTATGAAAAGGTCAGTCTATGCCGCTTAACCACAAGAGACCTCTTCACATTTATGGAGGCATTTGAAATCAATGCCATTGTTTTAGCCAATTCATTGTTGGTAATTCTTGTACAAACATTGTCATATGAATGAGCGGGGAGCGCCAGAGCAACTGTGGCCCCTACGGCCCCTGGTGGCCGCTGCTCATCACTCTTAATCTTTCAACAACACATTACTGCATAAACGTATGCGGTTCATGGCACAGTATTGTCTCCAAATTACTTTGTAGGTGTTGGCAGACATGAAAAAAAGGCAGTTACCTTAAGTCAAGCAGGGCATGGAGAGAGCTTTAAAGGGCTCAAGGTGAACTGCTGGCATGTTTTATTTTAAAATCACATCTGGTACATTTTGGGGCTGGTTTCGGAGAGCAGAAAATGAGGCACACTGTAAAGAATTAATGTCATGGATTGTAAAAGACAGAACCGGCACCCCGCATAAAACTAAACACCCAGAAAGATTACGGATTTTAGCTGCGATTTATTAAAGGATTTGTCCAAACCTCAGAGCATATGTGTATCATAAATAGTAAAGAAATGGAAATACATTTAAAAGTTTCATATTGACCATTGTGCAGCTTCGATGTATTATTCTTTAGTGCTGACTGAGGGAAATATAATTACAGTATCAGTGTCAAGTTCAAAGTATTCAATATAAAAATGACGTTATCTCTATTTATCAGGGCTGTTAAAATTATTATTAAATTATAAATCAGGGACTTTAAAAGACTAGTTAAAACGTAATTGCTTGTATAAAAATGTCCTAGGTTTCACAATAAAATTTACAAGTACATTTAAAATACGTTTTTAACACTTTTAAAAATGTTTAGTGTACACTACAATGTTAGTTCTTTCCTGTGCACAATGCAATATGTTATTTAAGTTCCACATTATTTATTGGATGAAATAAAAATACTGATTAACCTATATTATTACCTATTATACCTATTAATCAATGCAAACAAATGACACATTAAGATTTGTTTAAGATAGAGAATAAAGTCTGTATGATGTCATAGAAAGAAAGAAAACAAGTAAGAAATAATTAAATATAGTAAACTCAATTTTGTGCCGGTCGTAGTAGATTTTTAACAGCACAACCTGATATACCTATGCAGTTTTCTTCGGACGATATGGCTGTCGCTCTGCCTGTCTGTCTGGCGGAGCGACAGCCCTTAAAGCAAAATAAAAGTGTCCTATAGTGCTTCTCTGTGTGCACAATACCTGGCCTGAGGTGTGGACATAATTTTGAACGTGTGCAGGGCGTTTAGGCCACAGGGCTGATACGGTTTCCGCAGCATTAGTCTCGTTTTCACGCAGGATGCAGGTTGTTTCCTCTGGACAAAACCTCTCACCCTTTTGACAGGACCTTCATTCAAGAAGTAAAAGAAAGAAAAAAAAAGGTTGTTAAACAGTATAATAATTCTCCTGGTTTAATTCTCAGCTGACTTTAATGGATTGTTATGACACTGGGAACCTTGCTCGCAATTTGTAATGTGACATCTTTGTTACGGTGGAGTAATGTTCAATGGGGAGGCGGTCAGCCTGCAACTGTCACAACATTTACAACGCAGCTACTTCATTTACCATACTCCCAGGAAAATGGCCTATGGATTCCAAAAAATGAAAAAGCTGTTCTATAATGATACTGCAGAGATTATATTGCAGAAATACGAGCAAAATCATGTAACATGACAGTTTCTTCCGGAATGCGATTGCTCAGATTCTGAGGCCGACCATTTTGTTTGTCCTAAGTCATCCCGTCAGACCACATGTGAGACAGGCCGCTGCTGCAGTATAATTTAGTCCTAAACCCAACACAACATCTTCTATTTCCTCTTCCCCTTCGTCAAATCTATCGGATCCCAGCCCCTGCGGGGCCCCTAAGCTATCCCGCTCTAGCCCTCCACTGCTACGATATTTAGGGCATTCTCATTATGCGCACGGCGCATTCTCTTCAAGCTAACACCAATCACGTTGATTAGCCGCGGCACCACGGCTTGCTGACTCAATCAGCTGTCTAAATATCACACGGCTGCCAGCGCTGTCTGAACGACCCCCCGATCCGGTTTCAACATCTGGACTCGAAACCTGAGGAAAGATCCCCTGAGATGTGGCGTTAGATAAAAATAAAATAAATAACATTTATATATATATATATATATATATATATATATAATATATACACAGACAAGAGCTAATCTTCATGCGAAACATCCCATTTGACTGAAATGTCCTAAACTTAATTTTTTTAAACTGAAGTTAGATTTTTATTTGTTTCTTTATAGAAGGATATGTTGTGTTGATTTTGTGGTTGTCCGAATGTCTGTGTTGGACCTCTTCATGTATTCTCAGCCTTGCTATAGAGTTAAGCATCATATCATTTTGTCAGTTGGGTTAGTTTAGTTCTCACTTGAGCTAATTTACTGAGTTATCGCATTAAATTACGCACATTACAAGGGTGTGGTTTGTTTGTCTTTTAACAAGTTCCTTCTTTTGTTGTGTGCAGAACAATAAAGTTTGACAAAATGAGACATAAAGCCTTTAGTCTCATTTTGTCGAACAGACTATTTTGGAAAAGTATAAAACGAGAGAAAAAACAAAGCAGAGATAGCTTCTAGGGAGCCACATTTTTTGAAGGGGTTTTGCAATAATACGGTTTAGTGGTGCCTTTATTGCCATTCTTGGGAATGTCAAGTAAGTCACTTTTTTAACCATGCAAAATTAAATTGACAAACAACATATTTTTCACCCAAAATTATATAATGGGCTATCCTTTTCCCCTAGGGATTATGTAATTATTATTTTTCAAATGTTATTTTAGACAGCCCCTGTTCTGAACCGAACGCGACCTGTCCTCTCCCAACACATGACTTGAAGTTCTCTCATTACGCTCGTCTGTTTTTGTGGACAGATGAAAGTCATGGCGAGGACCTAATTGCTGCGGTGCGGTGGCCCTTGTAAAAGAAAAATGCCCCTCCTTTTTAAACTCCCAACAACCAACTTGTCTGGGGCAGCTGCTCCTGTTATTCTTTTATTCTTCTTCTTCTTACACAATGTCTGTGTTTACCAGGGAAAACAAAACGAAAGCCCTCCGACGCCCTGCCCCAATCAGCTCGTCTCCCCCCTCTCTATCCTGGGCCAGACACCATACAAAGGCGCCTGGTGGAAATTACAGGGAAGAAACACAGGGTCAAAGCAAAGCTGCTCACGCTCACGGCTGGTCAAGCAACGATCAGCTTCAGTTCTGGGGTTCTCCTATAAAACACACGTGGGAATGTCTCCATATGTGTATTCCTATACGCTTCGTGTTTAAGTTCAACTGCGCACTACAGTATAGGTTTCAGGGAACAGTTAAAGTTTACAGCTTTGTATATAACTTTGGATGGCTAGTACCTAAGATGGACATACTCATTTAGAAGGAGGAGGAGGACTCAAAATAAAAGTATAACGACTTCAGTCCTCAAACTGCCTTTTGTTTTACGCGTAATCCTTTGTCATTTAAGCGCGGGTGGTTGGGTTTTCTCGTGCTGTCTGTGTTGGCGCGGTCTGGGGTCTGGTGAGGCTTGTGAGTCTGGCGCAGAGCTCCTAGCGCTATTTACAGTTTAGTTTGACACAGGCCTGCTGGATTAACACACGCTACAGAACAGCACCGCACGTGAATTAGCATGCAATCAAGGCCTGCTTTCAAGTGCATCCTCGTGCAGCCGCGGCTTGTCCAATGGGAAAAGGAAAAAAAAACAACCACAAAGCAAACCTTACAATAGGAAAGTTTAGGCGAGCAAATTAAAAATGTGTACTTTCTTTCTCTGTGAGATTGCGGAAAAACCCGGAATAAAAAGAATGAGGGGATGACAAAAGAAAGTGGGCATGTCACATTTTTGTACATTAACCCTTGACTTAAGGGAACAAAGTACCATTTAACCCATAGTTTTGGCTGTCATTTGTTTTTATGGATGCTGTTGTTTGCCGTTTATTATTCCAATTTTGATCTGAATCTAACCTGAATCCTATTCATTCAAAAGACAGACACAAATTAGAAAGCTGGCCACTTAGTTTTAATAAAGAAATGCAAAAAACTTTATACGACTGTTAGTTTTAAAACATCTAAGTTATAACTAAGAAGTGCAGAAGTAAATTAACACAGACTGTAGTATATTTTAAACTTCCCGCTGAGCCGATCTGTTCCATATTTCATGCTGTGACCACCATTATGAAGAGTGTACAGCAGCCACCCCTTTGCACCTGAAAGAAATTAACTCCATATTGCAAATTACGAACACCAGTCTATTGCGAGAGCACAGCTGCACTCAAACACATGTGCTTCTGTCTGGGACCCCTCCTGAGGGACACCCACCCACTTCAGGTGTTCATAAACAATGGCCAAACAGTAAAATATGATTGGCGGTTTATTGTAATTTCCTTATACCTTTCTTTTTATTTTTTCTTAGTCTCCTGGACTGATTCGCACCTGCCCTCAAATAGGCCTTGCTTCTATACCCGCTCTGTTTTTCTCCATTGCATATAAATCTGCTCTGACTGACTGGGCCAGTGCTGTGTGTTGGTGTTTGATTTCCAGAGTCTCAGGACGGGAACTACAAGTCAGATGTGAGCAGTAAACCCAGGAAGGAGCGGACAGCTTTCACCAAGGAGCAGATCCGCGAGCTGGAGGCCGAGTTCGCCCACCACAACTACCTGACCCGGCTGAGGAGATACGAGATCGCTGTGAACCTTGACCTCACCGAGAGACAGGTACTTACATGTGCCTGTCTGTCCTCTGTATGACACTGTCTACCTCTATTTACTATAAAAGCGTCACTGAGAGGTGTATCAAATTTGGCCTGCAGCAAATAAATTAGAACCAACAGTTCAATCCACATATATATATTTGCCCACTTTCACAGCATCTGACAGATAAAAGCATCTGTCAGATGCTTTTATTCAAATCTTGCTCAGTGATGCCTACAGGTAGACTGGAGACATTGTGGGGTTCGAACCCTGAACTTTTGGCAAAGAGTCCCAAACACCCTAACCACTACTAGACCATCCTGCCCCCACCTTCCCCTCCTACCTCCCGGGGCATTTCAACACTCGAAACGGCCATGTTGTGAAACTATAAGCAGCTTTGAGACGTTTCGTGAAGACGGTTCCCGGCGCGCTACTGTGTTTTCGTAACTTTTGTGCGTGAGCGATTGTTCCCCAGCTGTGTGCGAAGGTGGAGGGGGGGGGGGTGTCTATCCTATTCCAGATGTTTCTGTCGATTCTTCCAGGCAGCCCACAGTCGAGGCAGGGGGAGAGGGGGGTGGGTGGGATCTTTAGAGGAAGTTCTGGCAACACACTTCCTCCCTCTCTTGCTCAACTCCTCCTTAACAGCAGTATTAGCGTCTGAGACCCTGGCCAGGGACTATACTAAAGCTGGCACATGAAACAAATAACAGGAGGTAAACAGGGACAAGGAACAAGGAAGCGACACCCTGTCTGTCGTTCTCCTGACACCCCCACCCCCTTTTGGAAACTTCACGTCATAGTCACTGCACGGCCATTGATCATTGTTAACCATGGTTAAAGGTTTTTGTACCGCGCGTCAGCGATATTGTAGCACTAACAGTACAGACCATTTAACAGCATTAAGTTCTTCTCACTTTTCAGGTTGTGCTGGAACGCAAGGCCAGAATGTAAAGTATACAGGTCGGCTTCATATAGGAGATAAGTTCCCACAGCTTGTGTGAACTAATGATTAGTATAACTGGATGTTATTCTCCCAGATCAACCTATGGTGTCCCTTAGAGGCCAAATTTCAGTCATTGGGTTTGAAAGAGATATATGCACGGTGTAGCTAATCTTCCCACTGCATTCAATAGCATAGGGCTACATACAGGATATGCAGAACCAAAGGGATAAAATTAACTCACGAAGCTCAGTGAAACAGTGTTACATATGCAAAGCGGTGGCTTTATTATGGTCTGGCCTGGTGACTTCATACAAGCCATGAGGCAGGAATGAAGTTCTCCTAATGAGGTTGCAAGGGGAATGCCACGCTGCCTTCACGTGCCTTTTCTTTTCATCAACATTGTAAATGTAAAACATTGACAGAATGTCCGCTGACTCTTTGAACTCAACTACTTAGAAAGAGTCAGCAGCCAGTCAACAGCCAAAGAGCCAGGCCTGTGTTTTATGATATTTTTGATTAAGCAAGTTAACCAGCAAGTTCTAGAGTCTTTATGTTAAGCTGAGTAACAAACACACAATTGCAAATGACAATTTGCTCTATCCAAGGGCGTCAGTTTGGTTTTAGAAGTGGTGGGGACAATAACGGGGGGGGGTGCGCGATTGTTGACGGAGGGGGGGCGGCCGTAAATAAAGAATTATGGGAAATCTCCCGAACCTCCCGATGGCCAGCCCGTCCCTGACTGCCGGTGTGCATGCTGTGAGGATGTCATCGCGCCTATCGCATGATTTAGACTTGACGGTTTCGGTTGAGTATGTGGGGATTTTTTGGTCGCAATTGGTTTGCACATTTTAAAAAGTGGTGGGGACAAAATTGAAATTATAAATAGTGGTGGGGACATGTTCCCCCCCCGTCCCCCCCGTAATCTACGCCTATGACGGTGGCATTACAATCAAACAGGGTGCCTACAGGTAGCCTACAGGACACTGGTGTTCGAACCCTGTCCCTTACAGCTGGGAGTCGCCCAACACCTGAACCGCTAAACAAATGCAACTATATAATATAACAACTGTAAAAATAAAAAATAAAGTATAGTTATAGTTGTAGTTATAGTTGCAGTTATACCCAAAGGCATTTCAAACCGAGGCCTGTGTGTTGTGTGTCATTCACAACTAGGATGGTAACTATAAACCGAGGCGTCTCTGTATGTCTGTCCTTCTTTGATTTTCTCGACAACCGTTCATCCGACCGACGTCACGCTCGGCGGGCGCGTCGCCGAGGACCCGAGGAAGCGCCGCGTCGAGCGTGAAGTCGGCCGGATGAGCGGCTTTTGAGAAAGCCGCGACAATCGCCCCCCCGTTCCGAACGGGCAACGGGACGGACGGACACTACACTGGCGGGTTGCATCGTCGAGGACCCGAGGAAAGCGCAAGTGTCGAGTGTGACGTCGCTTGGATGAGCGGTTCCTCGAGAAAAGCCCGTTCCGCACCGGCGGGTGTGTGTCGCCGAGGACCCAAGGAACCGCGATTTTTCGAGTGCGAAGCTGCTTCGGATGAGCGGTTTTCTCGAGAAAGCCGCGAGCCGCGATACCGCACACAGGCGTGTTTTCTGAACACTGGCGCTGCGTCTTAAGTGTCTTTACAAAAAACTAGTAATGACATGAAGGAAAGGTCGGTGGCCTGTTTACCTTCTTCTTGGCTTGTAATAGCTCCTGGTAGGCACTGGAACGGATGAAGCGACTGTAGGAATCACTCTTCATCAGCTTGTAGATGTGCTCCTGTCGTTAGAAAAGGGGGGTCCATGAGAAACAAGGCGACTCAAGTTTGCCGTCATACTCGTCGGCCGTGATGACACAGCGGTGACGACTAGCTTGTGAAATTTTTAGATTCTCGTCACTAAATAAAACGAAATGAAACGAAATGAAACGAACAGATCGGAAAAAAACAAACCAAAAAAAACGACACTAAACTAAACCGCCACAGGGAATTCATTTCGTACTGTTTATGTGAAAGGGGGGGGAAAAAAGTACAAAAGTTGTATATATATACTTCATATGAACAGTTCATTCCCCCACATTTTTGGCATCCGATCTCTGAATCAATGCCAGCTGCTGACCTGCGCGTCCTCGAAGGCGTAGCGGCCGGGGTCTTTGACATTCTGGGTGGTCTTGGCGTAGCTCTTGGAGTCCACGTTGATGGCGCTGGGGGCCCCGGAGGCCAGGAACTCCTGCCATATCTCCTGCACTCGGCTGGGGACCTCTCGGATTGGACGCTTCTTCAGCTCCTGGACGGCCAACCAGAACCTGTGGATTGGCGTTACACGCACACCGCGACGTCAGTGGCTAGGAGAGGGGGGGCTGAGTTAGCATCATCGGCTACATCCGGTGAGCGCTGCTGGGCCCTCCCGCTACCGAAGCACAGTGTGCTTCATGCTGATATCGCTAACCGGGAAGTCTCGCTGTACACACTCACAATATCCGCACATTTCGAGACGCTCGCATCGTCGAGAGCGCTGTAGGACACGGTGTCCTGGACGAGGAACGGCTCAATTGTTTAGTTGAAACGGGGAGTTATCTCATGGTTCTGTTTACATGACGTAACAGAAGTGCATATTTGACCGATTCCGTGTGGACAGAGAGCGTCCAATGTTACGTGATAGTCGGATGCTCGCTTGCTGTTAGGACAGGGTGAGAGGTGGAAATGTAAAAAAAAACGTGAAGCCTGTTATATACTGTATATAGCAATATGTTGGCCAAATAACCCGCTGTGGAGGTACTGCACTACATGACCTGATCTGTGATCTGTGTGATCTGCCTGGGCTTTGCACGATGGAGAATTTCGGTGCACTCATTTTCTTTTTTGGCAGAGAGAGAGGATACTGGTTGTCATAGGGATCCAAAGTCGAGGAGCTATTTGCTCTTCAAAATCAGCTTTGAGCTGAATATAATGTTCAAAATGAAAGTCAAAAGGGACGAGTAACAACTGTGTTAATTAGAAACAAAAGATCATCAGATAACAAGTGTTTTTTTTTAAGTGGAAGAAGTTTTAGTGAAATCAGACATTGACCTTGAATTTGCATTGAACAGAAGCAACGCCGACTGTCACCACCAGAGGGTGGTGATGAGGCATCCAGCCTGGTGTTGCTATCCAGGCCAAAGCTGTGTGTTTACGCATATAGGTGTGTGTGTGTGTGTGTGTGCGTGTGCGTGTGTGTGCGTGTGTGTGTGTGTGTGTGTGTGTGTGTGCGCGCTAGGTGAACCACTGGCTCCTCACCTCAGGTTCTCTGAGCTGAACTCTGACTCCAGGAACTTGAGGAACTGTTCTCTGCCAATGGGGTCTTTGAGAACTTCATCTATTCCGAAAGCCCACCTCTTCACCCTCTGCTGGCCCGGCTCCTTGCTGTAGAAGAGAGACTTTATTTATAGTCAGACAGTGGTATTTATAGTTATAGTAGTATATAGCACAACAATAATGCATAGTTAGTATAAAATAGTTATATTATAGTATATTTGTCAACAAAATATATATGCCACAGGCTATTCTTACTAATCTATTCATCAATGAACCGTCTATTGTACACACACACACACACACACACACACACACACTCACCTGGCTTCTAGCTCCCAGATTGTGTTGTCATCTGTTATCCAGGGGTTGGAGGGGTCTGAAGGCGTCAGGAAGGGGTCGTATTCGACGTACTGCTCCGTGTAGCCCAGCAAGCTGACGCAAAAACACACAGAGAGATCAATGTCCTGGAGCGTCTCATCTAGCCAGATAGGCAGTCAGGCAGTCAGGTAGTCAGGTAGTCAGGCAGTCAGGTAGTCAGGTAGTCAGGGAGTCAGGTAGTCTCGCATAGCCAGACCTCCACACCTCTCCACACTGTCATTCGGACATAGGGGGGGAAAAAAGGCGGAAGGGGGAGGAGTGTAAGGTATAAGCCCCGCCCAGAGCCTGCCATTGGGCGACTACTGCTGTCGCCCAATGGCAGTCTGGCTCACCTACATCCGGTGAAACCAGATTAGCTAGCTAGGGAGCGGGGTTTGATTCTAATCATGTATTATTTCAATTAATTCCTCCAATTAATTCCTTATTGAATCATGCGTGAAAGCCATTGCATGTTTAAATTGATATATAGTGTACATAGCATGTGTGTGTATCGCGCACACACACACACCCATACACACAACGTGCACACACACATATAGTGTGTGTGTGTGTGTGTAATTGTACGTGTATTAGTTAATCATGCTAACAAGTCTCAAGTTTCAACTTTGATATTAGTATGGTTTATAACCTGACATGCCAGATGGTTTGTTACCACAGACCCATCTGGGAAGTCTTCCTTGGAAACTGGTTTGAAAAAGGACAGGCACTTTCAAAAAAATACTTGGCAGGTGATTGGATGCACCATCTGTCTATCATCATCTATCACAGGCTAACTTCGGCCAATCGGATTAACGAACCAATCAGATGACGTAGTAGGAGAGCGAAAACATCTTTCCGTGCCGTTCTTTGCTCTTCTTTCGAATGAAGAAATACTCTCCGGGTTCAGATATAACCGATGCTAGGGCAGCATCTCACGCTAACCTCTTTAAGGAGCCGCCATTGTTGTTATCGAACAAACATTTCTCGCCGTCGTCACACACCTAAACCGTAGCTGCCAGTGGTTCCTCACAGGACGCCGATTGGTCCAAACCACTGTGGTTCGACCACAAGTGCATAACTTGAAGCCCGGCCAGACTGATGTCCGGAGAGAGATCAGTCTGGCCGGGAGAACAGAATGTGAACTCGTGAAACGGGGATGGTCTCCGGAGGCTAATGGTGTATACAATAAACACATGCAGGCACGTGCACGTGCACACGTGCACACACACACACACACACACACACACACACACACACGTGTTAAATACTTAAATAGCGTTACATCATTATTTCGAATAGTAATAATGAAATCCTTTGGGATGCTCATACTAGCGTTATCGCGTAAAACCGAAGAAAAGAAAATGCTTAAGAAGCAAACAGGGGGGGGGGGGGGGGGGGGGGGGGGGGGGGGGGGGGGGGGGGGGGGGGGGGGGGGGGGGGGGGGGGGGGG
>JAOPJI010000008.1:5563679-5578499 GCA_027122695.1 Merluccius productus | reverse complement strand
TCCCCTTTTAACTATCCCTCTTAACTATTTATCCCTTTTGTACTTGTTTACTTGTGTGAAATGTTGTGTGAATCTTGCGTGAAATCTTGTTTACTTTGCACCTTGTTTGTTTTGCGGGCGGGTAATTGCATTGCGTATCCGCCACCACGACGGAGAACTATGAGGGCTCGAGTGGTCTCTGTAGTTACAAAGTGTGTGTGTGTGTGTGTGTGGGGGGGGGGGATATGACACCTCATCCACTACCAGTAAACTAAAGCTAAGTAAACTGAAGTTAGTGATAATGTGACAGGAGAGGCTGAAACAACCTGATGAGAGAGAACAATTTGAGAAAATATTTGCCAATTGGATGACTCAAAAAAACATCTGTTGAATGACTTTTGCCAACATATTGCTGAAGGCATCAATTTGGTTAAAGAGCTGCACTGATATTCAGTTTGTTCATATTCATCTGTTAATCTCAGCCCCAGCAGTCCGACTAAAGTCTGATTTCTGAAACGAGTCATCGACTGAAACGACCCCATAGCAATGTGATATGAACAACATCTTCAATCAAGTTTCAGCTTGTCAACCCCCTTGATCCTGTAACTTGTATATCTATATGCCCTGGTTTAAGCCCATCTGGCAAAACCTGTGACTGTGTGGAGATAAGCTAACCCAACACTTATCAGTAAAGTTAAAAGTATCAGCTTGGCTTGTTGCCACCTGTTTGACACTAAACACTAAGAAAACAAAGTATTTTCCATTAAAAAGCTCCCTGCAACAAAATCATTGAATGTTAGAATTAAAGGTGAGCTAATTGAAAAAGTAACAGATCTAAAGCTTTTAGAGGTCAGTTTAGATTCTCAATTACATTTTAAAAGTCATGCTGAAGAGATTTGTGAAACGATTAAGGCTAACCATGGCTGTTTCAAGATGATAAGAAATGGCTTAACATTTGACTGTACCTTGCTGTTCTTAAATGTAATGATATGAGATGATATGTGATGATATGTGAGTATGTAATGACACTACCTGGGCCAACCAGTCAGTAATTCAATCAAAAATCTGTCTGTAGAACTGGCCCTTGAAAATCTTACTTAGAGACTCACAGAGCTGCAGCAGATCCACGAGAGCAGCTTCAAGTGGCATCTGTAAATCTGCATGCATGCGTGCATGTGTGCGTGCGTGTGCTTGTGTGTGTGTTCTGCTGTGGCAAAGTTAAGAGGCTAAAATCAAAAGGCAAGAAGAAGAACCTCTTGCTTCAAAGCACACGAGGAACTGCAATTTCTTTGATTGACATGGCGTTGGAGGCGGTCCCCCGCTCTGTAGCCAACACACAGCCTAATACTGATGGACCGTAGTCAGGGAGACATCCAGCGTCTCCTCAGAGCTCATGGGAGACATTGTCAGCTTGCTCTGCCTTGCCAGTCCAGAGAAGAACACAGCGTAAATGTCAGCAATACAGCTCAGCCTTCAGGTCAATTTTTAAGAAGTCAGATCCTCTAGATGGTTTCTTGTAATGTAGCTAGAGCAAAAGGGCAGTCAGGAGAAGATATTCCCCTTCTTTCTCTCAGCGATGCTCTATCAGTTCCCACGCTGTCATTGAACCCCAGCCCCTTCATCGCACAACTAATCAAGACCTCATACATTCTGCATTCACTCATGTATTCATACATACATACATACATACATACATTCATATATACATACATTCATATATACATACATACATACATTCACTCATACATTCACTCATGTATACATACATTCACTCATACATTCACTCATGTATACATACATTCACTCATACATTCACTCAAACTCGGCTTCAAGGACAACTCAATCCTTTAGCCTGGAGAGAAAAGAAAATCGACCCGGCAACCCTCTCCAGTTGGCTAGAGATGACAGCGCCTGTCGTCCAATAGTGTTCGTCCTCAGCGGTGATTGGTCCACTTACCAGCAGGCCTGTCTGCTCTGCGGGGGGGCCCCACCCTCCACAAGAACCCGTGGCTGTACAGCTTCTCCAGGAAGGTCAAAGGTGACAACCATCCCATTCACCCATTCACCTTTCTACACTGAATGAATCCCAGGTAGAAAACACATGAATCAAGGAGCCAAGTCATTTTACAGATTATAAAGTGTTCATTTAGGCAGAACTGAATCTGTGAAAGGAATTAAGTCATTTTAAGTTCTGAAATATTTATATTATTGTATTAATACATGTTTTATGTAAAATGAAGGCTTATTTATGATGATATAATATTATCCATGTTTTATTTTGGTCAATGTATGTTTAAGGATTTGTATCATTTCACACATAAGTCTCCCTCAGAAGACAGCTACTGTGGTTTCCTATTTCCTCGGCTTCCTGACCCTGATATGAGCTGGTCAGGGTTCAAGATTCAAGATTCAAAATGAACTTTATTGTCCCACAAAGTGGAAAATGTGGCTTGGGCTTTCCCCCATGCTGCAGCCGTAAAACACAAAAACACACAAAAATCATACAAAGTACAAAGTAAATAAATAAAAACATACAGCAAGGTTCCTAAAAGCACATAAAAAACAAACAGGAAAACAGACATCAATAAAAGCAAAGAACTGCACAAACAAGGATCCTCCAGTGACTATCCTGGTCTCGTCCTGCCGCTATTTAAAAGTTTTATTGACACAGGGATAAAATCATTTTTAAATCGATTTAATCTGCAGCGAGAGACTCTGAACCTCCTCCCAGAGGGCAGTAGCTGATACTCAGCCTGCAGAACATGGGATGGGTTAGTAACTATCCTATCGGCTTGCCTTAGGGTAGCCTGTTCATAAGTAGACTGCAAGGATGGATGCTGACTTACCGCTATAATCTTCCATGCAGTCTGCATCAATCGGACCGGTTTGCACGGAGAGGTTACCAAACCAAGAGCTGCAGCAGATCCGTATCTTGCCGTATCTGATAAGGCTCTCTAAGACTGCCTGGTAAAAGACCAACATACATTTTTGGTCAACACCATGAACTCTAGGTCGACACAGGAAGTGCAGTCGTCGTAATCTGCTCCCGTGCCCAAGTTTCTGAGACAGGACCATTAACACTGACCTGTTGTTTACGATTGGTTAAAAACGAGTGGTACCATCTAATAACGACAGGGTGGACATTAAGGTAATTCAGATTCCTAATTAATAGATGTGGCTGTACCATAGTAAATGGCGTAGTAAATTACAAATAAAAGACGAGCATATGACGAGGTAGGATCCTGGCTATGGCCGCATCGTCCGTACCTCTATTACACCTATAGGCGAACTGAAAAGGATCTAGTGAGCAGCTGACTTCTGTTTTCAGTAGGTTGATAATGATATTCTCGAAACACTTCATAACTATTGAAGTCAAAGCAACTGGACGGTAGTCCTTACAGCATGCTTATTTTCCTTACAGCATGCTTTTTGGGGAGTTTTTCCAGGTGGAAGGAACAGCATGTAAGTCCACTCCTGGTAGATAGGACACCAGGCCTCTGCCAGCTCGTCACTTATTTCAGCAGAAACCCAGAAATGCCATCTGGTCCAGTGGCCTTCCTGGGGCAGGTGCAAAAAGTGTGTCAACGGTCAATGGTGATTTTTGGATAGTTTGATGCAGGTAATGTATCTAGAGACTCTTTTTGCTCCTGCGAGAAGTCAGCTATTTCAAACCTCACATAAAAGTTGTTTAATTCATTGGCCTTCTCACCCGCATTTAAAACACTAAGACACTTTTTAGCTGAAGCCATGTTTGTCATAAATTATCATAAATTTCATAGAGTCCCACAATTCTTTGGTGTTCATAGAAGAGCAGTGGGTTTGAAATTTCTCTTTCTCTTTCCTCCTAGCCTTCCTTCATTTGTGGTTGAGTTCTTTCTGAATATTCCTCATAGCCACAAGATCCCCGCTCTTAAATGCTATCTTTTTCTGAAATATGCACTTTTTTATTTCCTTGGAAATATAGGGTTTGTTGTTTAGGTACATAGCTATTGACCTCTGGGTTAACACATTGTCTCTATTAGTCATCCATAGTTTGTAATAGTATCTGTTTATAATATGTCCCATTCCCTCCTGGGACATGCTCTCTTTGTGTGCACATTAAAGTGTGTATCCATGCTTAAAATGGTATATTATAGTAAACATTATGGTAAACAAGAGACTGAAAAGCGTGTTTCTGGTTTCAGGTAATAGCAAGCTTAATTTTGAAAGGTACAGGAGCTTGAGATGCGTTTTATGTCCAACTCAAGGGAAGGAAAGGATTTCCCTAGAATCCTGTGTATTATATCTAGTATATATACATTTTCCTTTCAATGTTTTGAGTAATGTAACTTACTGGAACACATCTGGCCAAGTGTGTGTGTGTAGCAGGCAGAATGATGAGACAGAGGGTCAAAAAGGTGCTGGCCTTTTGGCAGCCATTTTAACCAACCAAGCCAACAAGTTTCCATCATCTTCTCATGTCTGACCTTTGACCTCTTCTCCGAGCTGCAGATAGACCTTCTGACATGATAAATGTTTTCATTTGACCTTCAGGAGCCTATTTCAGTATAAAGGAAAAAGTTTGAAATGTTTTTCAGAAATTAATCATAAAATAAAATGATGTTTTTTTCACCATTGCTCTCAACTGTCAGGGACAATTGACATTATGTTATTTATCAAATAATAATATTAATATATATTATTAATATATTAATTATATTATTTTATTATTATTTTATAGTGATTTTTGTTGTTTTAGGAGAAGCTTTTTTAAACTGGTATCCTGATTCAAACTAGCGACCCTTTGTTCTGTGGAGTCTACTCTAACCGTCTCCTCTCTGTGGCCATCACTTTGATTATAGAGATAATTGCCGACATTATATGTCATTATCTACTTGAGCAGCGCTTGCCATCGGTCATTTCAGAGCTTAATCTGTCACTCATAAAGATGATGGTGCCCCATAACTTTATAGAGACATGTACAAATGTAATTTCAATAAAACATATTTAAAAAATATCCTTCAATTCTCAAGCTTCTAATTTCAAAGAGGACATGCTGGTATTGTAAATGGGTAAAAGGGCAGAACATTAAATATCTTGATTATCAGTCATGGATCCCTGCTACACCCAACCCAGATCCCCTATTACCAGCACTGGAAACTAAGCTTTCTACTGGCAAAGCCATTTAAACAATTTGGTTGGCATTTAGTTGCCAGGAGCTCATACATATTCACCTTTACTTTAGTAATTAATAATTATTAAGCAGATGTTTTCTTGAATACCACAATGACATAATGGCAGGAAAGAGTGAGACTACAGGCGAGCCTCAAATCACCTTGTGAGGTTTACTTAAATGCGCGTTATACAACAGTTAGTTCATCTGATTGGACAAGAGTGCTGATATTTAGTATAAGCACTGGGACTTTTAACTATTTAAGCAACATCACACTAGAGGGAGTGCTGTTATACTGAATATCAGCACGACTGGGATTCGCCCTGCTGATATCACCAAGCAACACATAAGCATGTCCTGTTACCGCAGGCCGGCTACTTTATATCGGTTATTACTAGAACAGCTGTAAGGCGGAGGGATACATTAAAAGTCCCAGTGCTGTTATACTGAATATCACCACTCATGGGATGCCTCTTGTCCAATCAGATGACTCGGTTGGAACTAACTGCTGTATAAACAAGTTTTGTGTTGGGCTCGGTGAGCTATTAGAGAGAAAGTTGTGTTCATGTTTGTGATGAGGAAATACTTTTAAGCCTATGAATAAGACCTTCAACTCAATGACTTGTATATCCAATGGCTTGCTTGAGGTTCTTAGTAAACCTTTGTTAAATGACGTTTCTGATTGAATTTGTGTTCATGAGTACATTTTATGTAAAGCATGGTTTAATGGAGAGTATCGAGATGCCAATAATTTATTTGAACTTTCACAACCTTGTCAGAGCCATTTAGCTGAAAAAACACGCAGACAAACAGGCCACATAATGCATTGACCTGACATGGCTTTTACTTTTTAGTGGTTTTCATCTGAAAGCATGATGAAATATTTTGATGAAAAAAAGCAATCAGAGATTTGATTTCAAATTAAATAATGGAAAATAGGTGTCAGATAGACATGATAATCTCCTTCCATTAATTTATTTTTTCATTAATACTGTTTGTGCAGAGCTTTCCGGAATAGTCAAAATAAACCTTGAGGAAATGATTATCCCTTGCAGATATGTCCACATTTTAGGTCTGTGACCTAAACATTGACAGTTGGACACATCCTTGGTCCAACATCGTCACAACTTTTTTCCATTCATTTATGTTAATTTGAAAGTACAAATGGTATGTCTTTGTCATGGTAGAAGTTTGTATAGTTGTAAAAAAAACATTTTTTTTTTCAATTACACCTATGTTGCCCCATAGGCTCGGGTCTATTACATTGAATGGATTCCCTTTTCACCTGATGTTACTTCCTGCCAGCAGAATGCGCAGTTCATCTTATAAACAATGATTTAACTCAAATGGGATGTCAGACATAACATAGATCCAGGAAAAAAACATTTAGGCCTGCCAACAAACACCTTCACACCCTTAAATAAGGGATTGTTATGGCAGGGTTTTATTATTATTGATTTTTCTGCTTCTGGATGAATCAGTAAAACAAGCAAATCAATCTTATTCTTTTGAGATGGCCATTACAGCTCAAACACTGGCTGCTTTGTTTGATTCCAATAAAGTTTGAGTCAGTCTCCCCATGGGCTCAGCCTCATTGTTTGTATTAATCCCTGACAGCGCTAACGAATAATGATAAGACTCTAACAAACTGAGCTGCTTACTTTGCTAAGGTAATCCAGCTATTTCTTACGTATTCCACACTAATGGGTAAGAATAACGCCCATAATCAGTCTGAAGCATTAGGGCATTAAAATAATATTTCCCTGAAGAAACTGTCCGTTTATATCCGGCGACCTCAACAGACACTGACTGAATCACGTTTTTAGGGGTCAAAGGTGAAAGAATCAGCAGATAAGAGGGGCTTGGAACTGAGAGGGACAAGGGGTCGTCACAGACAGTCTGTCGCCATGGAAACCCAGAAGTAAGGTACCGAATTGGTTGCAGGTAACGAATAACAATAAGGTAAAACCCATAGATAGAGGACTGGGTTGTGCGTGTAATATAATTGAAAAGATGTCAGGAGAGGAAAGACTGAATCCAGAGCAGACCTTTCAGCATGACATGAGACACAGCCAGATAAAGGGTACGAAGAAATGTTTAGATTTTACTGTCTATAGTTATATAATAATTTAAGGCACATGTTAACCATACCCTACTCAACCTGGTCAGTGCAAAATCCTGGATTTAGGTGACCAGTCAGGGACGGCTGTTAAAACGGATTCAGGTCCACTACTAAACTAATACTACACCACCTGACATGTAAACATGTTGAAAATGAAGGATCATTTTTGAAAGCACTTATCAAAGTATTGCGCCTGGTTGTGCCCCCACCACGGCTTGTTTAAGTGATGTGTTGTATTCTGAAATAAGGCAAAACACAGACCAACTAAGCATTTAGATACAATGTAGATACGAAGCATTTCATATCTACATCGTCAGATTTCTTGGCAGTCATGCATCTCTAGATTAAATCTCCCAGACGTGTAACTTCATGCCGGTCTGCTGTGAGAATGTGATGATTGCTTTTGAGTCAGAACTAAACTACACCCATTGCTGAGTTCCTTCCCACTCTTGCTATATTAAACTCTTCTCTATGTAACTTGTATGTTTGCATGACGTTCCCTGTCTATAGTCAAATGCACTGGCTATTATTCAATCAAGCAATCAAAACCATTTTGTATTTTTTAGTAAGTCGTTTTGAAAAATAAGTTGTAAAATGACCTTTTCCACCACTTCCCTTCAGTGCAAGGACAAAACATTCAGTCAGGGAAAGACTTTCCATTACACAGCAGAAAAGTTTGAGTGACCTAAAAATGAATTATAAATCCTGAGCTCCTACTAGAAACAATAACGGACACAAAACATGCTTAAGGCAATACATCATTTATTTTTGTATTTGTTTGTTTATTTTTTAATATATATATATATTTTCTTTTATTTAAAATTCTGTCAAAATTAGTAGCCAACAATGACATACTGGATTACATTCAGATTGAAGCCCTTTTGAGAAGTTTAAAATAAAGAAATCCAACGCCAAAATAAACACCCTCCAATCAAACCATCAAACTGAAAAAAAGAAAAGAAAAAGAAAAATACACCACCAAGTAGCACATGAGAGCACACCTCGCAATCCAGGAGAATTCATCAGGTGAGTTACAAGAACTTCATTATATAGAAGTCCCTTCTACCTATAACTCTCTTTGCTCTACAACTCTGTGGGTCATGAGCAGCACCCATCTGTCTATTGAGTCTAGCCCTACCTCCCTATTGTTTAATTGGTCTAATGGTTGACTTGAACTCAGATAACAGATACACACTTGTATTGAAAGAGCCCCTGTTTTACCCCTATTCTATTAGACATCTGGGTGGACAGGCCCACATCTGATGTCACTAATGGGTAGATTTGGTAATGACCTGGTGGTAAAATAGGGGCCCTTTAACCACTGGTAGAGTGGCTTCTGGACCCAGAGAGAGAGAGGGGGGCGGAGGGGACTAGAGACAGCGTCATTACATAACTAATACTGTACAAGAACAACCCAAACGCAAATCTGTACAAAAAATGTAATGATAAAAAAAGAAAATCATTGTATGACAGCCAAAGAGGGAAAACAAAACAAGCTCCCGGCTAATGGCTGGGTTTCAACTGCCATTTAAAGCTCTGAGCCGAATATCAACGTGTTAAGTGCAATTCAGAGCTTATGCGTTGGACGGCGAAGCGCCTCATGGAGAAGCCACGCGCAGGTTTAAGATTCTCTTTGCATATCTGTGCCATCCACAGTCCCATGAAACAACCCCTTAGTCCCGTTAGAAATGTGGATTTCCATGTCAATTCAAAAATCTTGGTCACCTCTTGTGGTGCTGCTGGGTTTTACATGGCATACATCAAATCATCATCAAAACATGTACAAAAATAGACTAAAGGATCCCTTTTTTTCTTTTTTTCCTAGTTCTGCCTGTCGGAACTTGATTGTTAGCAGGCGACGGACAAAGCTAAACTACACTAGTATGCTACAACTCGCATGAGCAAGATTTGACAAGCACGCGCAGCTTAAGTATGAGAGAAAAATTGCAGAGAAATAAATGGACATAGCCAGAGGAACGCTCAACAGTCGCATAGTGGACCTTTTCAGCCACCTCCAGAGTAATGGACGAGCAATAGGTTGTGAATGTGACAAATGTTTGAGTTTTTTTCATATCTTTATAAAAGACACCCGCACAGAAAACAAGGAAGGTGACTTTAGTGGTGATTTTACACCTAGCACAGGGTCTGTGATGCCCAAGATATCACAAATGTGATCAGAAAAATTAAAAAAATGTATCTAAATGTGAAAAAGTTTTATTTCAAAGATGAGCATTCTCGCTTTAGATGAGACTGTGGGGACAAAGCCAACAAACAGGATGCACATGCTGCTTAGCTGTGGTGAAAGCATTTGGATCTGTTGCTCTGGAGCTGTGGGCCACATGCTATACTGCTTCTTGCTGGTGAAATTCATCTCAGCAATCTCAAGTGTTTTGTTTTACTGTCAGCTGATTATTATAATCACTTTGTGGTTGTTATTTTCCCCCATTGAGAGATTAAACAAAACACTTCAACAAAAGGTTCAGTGTAGAATAAAACAGGAAGAGAAACTAGAGGAAGGACTGAGCACACGCGCAAACATGCGCAGTCACAGTTCATTGCACTGGCCAAGCAGCTTTTCACTACCTGCCAATTCTGCAGTCTGATCACATGACCAGGTTAACATGTCGTCATGTGACTTGACAAAAGACTCTGGTGCAGTGTGACAGAATGAAGCAATGCCCTGAGCTGACTTCCAGTAGGTTTGAGTAACTTTCTCTTGCTCAGCCAGGGGGTCTAAGTGTTTTGTGACTTGGCGTGAAAGGGAAGACGATGTGTTGACTTCCTGATTATTGCATCCTTTCACTGGAGCCGTCACTGGTGGAATTGCACAAGAATCATTTAGCAACAATGCTTTCTTTATGACACATTGTTGCCTGACACAATGTGTGAGTGAGGCATGCCACAATGGAAGCCCATTCAATCCTCCCTTTCTGCATAAAACTGCTTCTCCACCAACATACATTGTTGCATGTTGCAACAGCAATACAGTCTAGCATCAGCTGTCTCAATTCAGGAATGACAAGCCTGCAGACCAGCTTTGAGCTTCTGTCCAAGATTACAGAGAGACACTATAAAACCGGGGGGGGTTTGCTGGTCCAAGCATCCCATTTCTGCTCAATGTGCAAACAGAAACCTAACAAGATACTGGCCAAGGTCCACGTCCCTTGGGTGTCGGTCATATTCGGTGTCATCGAAAAATCCATCACGCGTTCCTTACGTTTTTTTGTTTGTTTTGAGTTTGGTAGCAAAAAGTGTCGCCTGAGTGGGAGAGAGAACCGACTTCCTGGTAAGGCACTGGGTTATAGTGGAGGCCAGAGACAGCTCATTACTGGGGATGATTAACAACAGCAGGGTCTCTAAGGGCCGGTCCAGAAACTAGCTTGTGTTTAACACTGATAATCTGGAACGTTCCACTTCCTGAGAGCTCCATTGTTTTTTTGCAACCAACCATCTCAATGCTCACGTGCTACTTAGCACAACACAGAGGTACTCGAGCCAATGCTACAGTGACTTTTTATTTCCACTGCGGTTCGGTGTTGCAACCCAACATTGGCCACTGTGGATGTGTTCAGTGAGGATTCCTGTACTTAAGAGAGAATCACACAAGCTCAAGTTCAAGCTCAGACTTGAATTAACCAAAAAAATGAAGCGTTGGTAATTTCAATGAAGTGGAACTTGTTATCGAAAACACATGACGCATATACGTGACCAAACAGTGGCCAAACATTTGTCATCTTTTTTTGTCCAATCGAACACTGACCACTCCCATGATCTGGCCCCTCCCAAACTAGTTGGGAAATAAATGGGGGTGGCTGCTGATCCTTGCTTTTCCATAGAAAGTAGGATGGAGTATACAATATAAAACCTAGCATTGATTTCTAACTCAATTTGAAAGACCAAAACTGTGAAAACTAGGGGTGTAATGGTTCCCGTCAACAAAAACGTAGCGTACAGGATGATACGCATGACGTATCATAGCGCATGGTTCAGTGTGACTAAAACCGTGACCAAAAACAGTGAACCGAACCGAACAGTGACTTACTTGCACTGTTACACCCCTAGTGAAAACGTATATTTCCTATATTGTCATCATTACACGAAAAAATGTGGTTGTAAAGAGCTACACTGAGCCTGGTTCTACTGCTGATTTCAGATAAAACCTTTTAAAAGTCAACAAGCGTTTTGCAAGCCATGAGCTGCAGTGCAGGGTCGATCCTGAGTGAAAGATTAAGGTTTAGTATAGAAACTCCCCCAAAAAGCCTTGTGAAATTGCAAAACATTTGCACAAAAAAAAGAATGCACCATGGGGTTTGATACCTGAGCAGGTTAGTGCCCTTTTTATGCGTCACTTCCATCATGGAAAATATACGAAGAATAAACAAAATTATGGATGCAATTTTAAGCAGAGACGAGGCAGGTAGCCTGGAGCTGTAGTCGCACCACTGTCTTGTGTAGTGACGTCAAGGGTCTGAAAGAGGTGTGTGTGTGCATGTGTGTCTTAAGTTAATCCATCCAAACTCCAGGGGTAGGAAGACATCAGCATTTAGAAAGCTAGGTCACCAAAGCACGATGATGTAATCCAGTCACAAGCTGCATTTTCAAGTTTCAACGCAAGCCGCCGAGCATGATTCTGGGCAAGGGGTGTGAAAATAAAATAAAAGTGAAATAAATCAACTAAATATTCCTTCCTGAACAGCGGGGGGCTGGGGGGTTGGGGGCGAAGCTAGGGTTCAGGGGTCGCCAGGTACGACCTTTCCTCAATCGCTGCTGTCGTCTTCGTCCTCATCGTCCGACAGGTTGCTGTTGAACCCCTGCCGTCCGAAGGAGTCCGAGCGTGGTGCGTAGCCTCCCCCGGCCGACGTCAGCTGGACATAGCAGAACTCACAGACGCGCACCGGCTTGGACGACTGGCTGGGTAGCAGGTACTTCTTCTCTGAGCACGGCCCGCACACCACGAAGCCGCACTTCCTGCAGTGGTGGCGGCGGCTGACCGGCGTGAACTTGACCTTGAGGCAGCGCATGCACACCGTGGCCTCCGAGTCGGGCACCCAGACAGCCGCGTGCTCGCCGGACGGTGCCTTGCCGCTCTTAGTGAGCAGGTCGCCGACACACTTGGCGATGTGGTTCATCCACTCCGACTTCTCCGTGGCTGTGGCGGCGTACACGGCGAACGACTTGGTGGGCGTCTTGATGAGCCAGCCGTTGCGCAGGTCGCCCTCGTCCGGCACCGTGTCGATGGTGACGCTCTCCAGCGGGATGATGTGCTGCTTGTTGTACTTCTTCTTCTGGATGACGATATTGCCATACACCAGGATGTCGTTGAAGAGGAAAAACTGCCGCGCCTTGGGTTTCTTGCGGCAAAGCTTGGTGAGGACGCCCTCGCCAATCAGCACGCGCCCGGGGATGGCCAGGGGCTGGCCGGCCGCGCCGAAGCAGCCCTCCACCACACCGATCCGCTTGGAGTTGGCCTCACTGTTGGCAAGCCGGTCCACCATCTTAACCTCACCTGGAGGAGGGAGGGGAGGGAGAGTGGAGGCAGTGCAAATAGAGGGGATGGAAGGAAGGAGAATAGAATTGAGCAGGAGAATAGGAAATGCGAGAATGAATGGACAGGAAGAAAAGAGGATGAAGGTAAGGGAATGAGAGGATGAATGGAGATTGGATAGAATGAATAGAGGGGAATAAAATAACGAATAGATGGAGGGTGGGCATTGGAGAGAATGACAAGAGGGAATAAGGAGAGGGAATGAAGGGAGATGGAGAGAGAAAAGATTAAAGTTATCAGTTTAATTTTTAGACAGGTTAGCTTTCTCAGCGTGAAAGTCCATTGGGCTGCTGCTATGAATAACCACCATCCGGAGAACCTTCCTTCAGCTTCACAGGGGGCATTTAAATGCTTAACAAAATTATAACCAATTCCTTCCAGCAGTTTAATACTGCCAATCTTATTTCCTAGTATCCACCGGCTTTTCTCTTCTTGTGCTGCTGCTTTAACCTGCTGGAAATATTTGGATATTGAGTCATTTATCCTCTGGTTTTATTCCATGCCTCTGGAAAATGTCTTAGTGAGCCAGTGATGGCCTTGTTTTGAAAGGTGCTCTACGAATTAAGTTAACCTTGAAATTAACTATTCAACATTGGATCAATTACTATTTTTATAATAAATTAAGAGAACATTTACACATCACAAAAAGTCCACATGGTCCTGTGGAGGAAATGGGGTTCTTCCAACGCAGAACACATGGGAGAAATAAATAAATTGTAGGTAAATAAATAATGCTAACAAGTCCGTCAATATTCAGAAACAGGATTGATGAGCTGAGGGAGGGGAAACAGATGGCCGCTGATTAACCTTTCTGAGAATGTTAATGGATGCTAATAGAGCCACAAAATGTAGCCCAAATGTTTGAATGAAGAGAAGAGACTAACCATTATTTCCACTACACATGAATGGAAAAGTAAATAGAAAAGGTCACAGTGGTCGCATGGTCGCGTGGTCGCATGGGCCCTAAACTGAACACATTTTGTTTTTCTGGGAGCTTCAACTGGATGTATATTCACATCTCTGATTAACTAAGCAGTGTGACAGTAGTGCATGCAGGGGTCTGCTTTAGGGGCTATCAGAATAATGATGATACACTATGAATCAAAACCATCATCAGTTATAATGTCATAATAAAGACATCCAGCTTTGTCAGCTACATGCAGAGAAAAAGCATGCTGGTGACTATTTATGAGACATTCTAGCTGTAGGCTAGTACTAGCTGTAGGCTAGGTTCAGCTGGATGCTAGTTCTGGGTTTACGCTAATTCTGGCTAATACTAGTTCTCCCTGTATTAGTTCTGGCTGTAGGCTAATTCTGGATAATGCTAGTTCTAGCTGTATGCCAAGAGACTCTCGCTTTTTGACAGTTGTATCTGTGGTTTCAGAGCAACAAAGAGGTGAAGAAAAAAGCCTATATAGCATTGGTTTAACATGCGGGACAGTCCCCGTTTCTGGTGGCCTGTCCCCGGCTGGAGCTGTCCCTGAAATGTCCCCACTTTGTCTATCTGATAGGATGTGACGTGACCTTGCTACAATACAATATAGAATGATTCCCTGGTCCCTATTTCATATCGAGTAGTTACTTTGGATTGTTTTGGGCTGGCTTACCAAAAGGTTAAATAGTCATAGTCATAGTAAACCATTGAGCATGTACTGCCAATACAATATGGAGTTGTAATCAGTTGTTCAATAGTCCACACACTTGGCTTCTCAGGCCGTTGCGAAAAACAGCACACAGAGAGACTCCTTAATCACGTATAGTCCTCACGTGTACTTATCCAGAGAATCGAGACACATTAAATATTTAGAACAAGGTTCACATTTTCTGTCCAGTCCTGGGCATTTTTTTTCCTAGTCTGCTTATACCATATGGGCCAATAACTAACACCTGTATGCAGGGGTTGAAATTAAGCTGTTTTACTCGCCAAATGCGAGTAATTTTTGTATTTGTCGAGTAATTTATGAAGACCACTCGCCACTCTGGCGAGTAATCAGGCAACTTAACACGTCTCCCGTGAGTTCT
>JAOPJI010000008.1:5496168-5517116 GCA_027122695.1 Merluccius productus | reverse complement strand
CTCTCTCTCTCTCTCTCTCTCTCTCTCTCTCTCTCTCTCTCACTCTCTCTCTCTCTCTCTCTCTCACTCTCTCTCTCACTCACTCCATGATTAACTTCCGCCCAAACTGCCTGGCACACACACACACACACGCACACACACACACACATACACACACACACACACACAAAGAGAGAGGGTGAGCCTCACCTTAGAGCTCTGCCTGGGCACATCTCTGGAAGGGAAAAATTGCTCAATAAAATGCGTTTCCTTATCTCACTTGGAGGAATGTTTGTTTGTGTAAAAGCACGTTGGGTTTTCTGAAGGTGCTACTTTCTACATCCAAGATATTATTATCATCATTAATATTATTTGTATATTATTATTAGCAGTAGTAGTAGTGGTAGAACAAGTATTTATAAGAGTTGTAGTATTAATGTTCAGTTTTGTATGGATGGAGAATCAGGATTAAGGATTGAAACTTTATGCAATAAATGTTGTATCACTTTTACCTATAAACTTCCTTCATTGATAATCTTTCCTTGTAAAACTAACCTTTTCCTAAACTCACAGTAGTAGAGTATTTGTTATCAACAATGTCCTTCTAAACGAGTTGTATGGTGACTCCATAGAAACCACACAAGCACAAAGTGCTTAACATCTGAAAGAACAATGGGTGAAGAGGTCGAGGGTGGAGCAGAACCAGATAGAGGACCGGGTCAGAGAGCCAAAGCTCTTGTGATGGCAGCAGCCTCTGGTTGGTCTGGTTGTTCACCAGCTTGTTCAGGTCTTTGTCTTTTCCTCCAGACTAAAGAAATAAGCCCCTACCCCCCAGGCCAGGGGGAGACCCATCTAAAACCCACCCCTGACCTAGATCGTCTGTAATCCATGTCTTCTTTCCATCCTCCTTTGTTCAATTCAGCATCCCAAAAACTGTATTGTTGTTGTGTGTCAAGTGTGTAATGTGAATGTGGATCCAGCATCATAAAGATCCCAACCTTTGTTGTAGTAGATGTAATAATGCAAAATAATATATATACTTCACATTATTTCACAGTTTTGCAAGATGAATATTTTACACAGTACACAAAGTAGGTGTTTGTGGCAATTGCCTCATCATAGATATCTTACCTAATCTTCAATTCCCAGCAACGTTGTGTTTATAAAGTAGGCCTAGGCTAAATGTGTTTAGGGACAATGTTTGGAGAGGCATCTCTCTCTCTCTGAATCATTTAAAAATAAATTGTAACATATTTTGAGACCAGAGTAAAGGTCACGCTAAACATGCCCTGGTGTCTCGTTATTAAATGCAATTTGTGGTCCATTTGTGGTAACTGCAAACCTCAACTCCAAGGGTAGTCTTACCTTATATAGACTACTATTCAGTGTCGTCTCAGTGACGCAAGAAATAAATGAGTTATGGGGATCATGTTTATCCTCACATATTTGGCTTTGGATTTGGTTGTTGTTGTATTTATACATCCATTTAAAACTATATTCATCCTTTTTGTGTGTGTTTTTGTTGCGAGGCACTCCCAGAGTCGCTTTGCCCAGTCATGTCCTTTTCTGGGGGGCGGGTCACGTGCGTTGGTGACAGTCGCTCCGAGCGAACGGCGGCCTGTGATTGGCTGCGGGGTGTACGGCTAAGCCCCGCCCACGGGCGGGCTCTGCGATCAGCTGTTAGCCCGTCCACAACAATAACAAAGACAGCAGTTGGGACTTCGGAAACGACGAGGAAAAGTAACGAAAAGTACAAGTCCCTCGCAACGCGTTTTATATTTCTTCTGCGAAGAAAACCACCGTCTTTCTACCCCCAACCTCTCCGACAAAGCATCTACCTCTTCAACAAGGATTTTATCGGAAAACCATTCGTTTTTTTTGTTTTTTTAAAATATATAAACCGTTTACATTTTTTCTCCCCCTTTGCCGCAGGTGAGTGTCTGCTCTTTGTTGTCTCTTCACACACATCACGTTTCATGGGTTTCACCTTTTCTACTGGTGTAGTGGTCCACGGTCCCGGGGGACCGTGGACCACCAGAGCCCACCAAGCCCCTCGGACGTTAACGGGCGCTAGTATGGTGAACAATAGACCCGGACCGGAGGCCCGCTGCAGCTCGGTACCGGAGTGGACATTAACGACGCGGTTTGTTGTTGTGTGTGTGAGGCGACGACACGACGACGATAAAAAGGGCAAATGCATTGTTTGGCTTAAAAAAAAAACACAGCACGACGTATAACTTAAAATAAAAACTTAAGGCTAAACAACGAGCGAAGGTACGCCCAGTACGGGTGTAGGGTTACAGCCTAGCCTCCTCCTCCTTCTCCTCCTCCCTGGGTTTGGCCCAGACACAACCCCACATCTCAGGCTATTTAAAAAAATGTCTGGACGACGCTGTCGTCGTCATTTTATGTGCTATTCAAATCCGTTATTTCTATATCCGGACGTGGACCCCCAACCGTTTTGAGGTCGTTTATGCCACCACCGTGCATCTCCTCCTCCTACACACACACACGCACACTGAGAGAAATGTAAGAGCATTACGTAATCTGTGTTGTTGCACCGACCACCATAAGGCCCTACTGTTGTTCAACCAACCATGTTTAAAAAGCCATCTCCGACGCACGGCCGGTATATCGTCCACGATATGTACGACGATACCGCACATCGTCATTATAAAGACGATATTAAACCGGCGCTATACCTTTTTTAATCGTAGCCTCATCCAGTCTGTCGCTGGTTGAGGCACACACAACACACACACACAACACAACACAGCGTGAATGATCCGCTTTTTTTTTTTTTTTTAGCGGAACAGGTGCAGCAGATTAAAAGTGTGCCGTTGATCGGGACACAGGCCTACTAACTGCCATCCTTGTCCGCCATAGCCCAGCTGCTGCTGCCTCCTCCTCCTCCTCCTCCTGTATCGGCCCTTTATAAGAGCAGCAGCGGCAGCGGCCCAGTAGGCCATGCCAGCTTTGCCAACAACTGCGCCGTCGAAATAGAGACACAAAACCTGACTGTCGACAGCCCAACGGACGGCGGACGACAGACAGGGTTCATTGTCGTTGTCGGCCCATAACGACGTGCTAAGTGGGCCTAATAGCTGATAGCTGGGCTCATGGTGGCGGTTGGGAAGTGAGAGGGGGACTGTGGTTTCTGTGTGTCTGCTTTCCTCCGACCCAGACCGCCGCGATAACAAAGACATGACCATGATGGCATATAGCTTTGTTATCTTTAATGTACTTGGTTCACCCCGACGTGTCAATGTAGGCTACTGCATGCAAATAGGTTCAAGATTCATTCAGATTTAGGGACCTGGGCCAGCCAGGCATATATTATTTTCAGCTTTGCGCACCACTGTATTTTCATAATAGCCTCCATAGGGGTTTCCTGACAATGCACAACCATTCACTTGTTTCCCCAATTAGGGGATACACCGTTTTAAATATGTGCATCACAGTGCAGAACATAGTGCACCGCGACTCTTTCAAAAGCCTGAGTTTGTCTTCAATGCAACATTTGTCTCCGTGTCACCACGCAGGGCCTTGCCGTACCATATATTGCACTGAGCGAGGAGAGACCCGGACCTGAAGAGAACATGTCCAGACCCTGCCCTCCTCTGAGCCTCGTATGATCCCAGACCAAAACACATTGATGCACTTTAGCACCTTCCCCGGAGCCTCCTCCCAGCCCAGGAACCGGCAGCTGATGAGCCAGACGCCCGGACGCCGCCCCAGCCCAGGCCCCCGTGCGCCCCCACAGGCCCCGGGATGTTCCAGAGGTTCGCCAGCGCTCTGTTCGGGGACGACGGGGACGATGTGACTCTCCTCGGTGGGCCAGGACGGCGTGAGGAAGACGACGACGACGAGGAGGAGGTGGAGGAGGAAGATTGGATCCTGGTGGACTATCTGGGTGAGTCCCTCGTCACGCACGTGTACAAGCACGCGCACAGACACACACACACACACACACACACAGCCAATAGGTTCATAAGTTCCTCAAATGGTTTGTTTACGGGTCATGCAGTCTTTTAAAACTAGTTTTACGGAGTGAGTTTGACAAGATATCAAGTTTTTTTTTTATCTAGTCATTTTAATACAATTTTGTCTGTGTGCAAATGAGACAAAAGGAAATACCTCAAGGAGGAGGACAGGAGACAAATGACCGGTGGCCAGTTAGGGAACACAAAGTCCTGTAATTACACACAATGCCAGGGAGGGCGGCGTCGGTAACAAATATCCCGCAGACGCATGCAAAACAGCAGAGGAGCCAAAACAGAAACCTGAAAAATCAACACAAAGTACAGCAAACAAAAACCGACTCGCACAAACCCACACGTGGCGACCCTGCCTCTTTGTATAGACCGAGATAGACAAACATCTTTGTGTCTCCTCCCTGGCCTGCAGCCACGTTTCCCAGTTTCAGACACTGCACAACAGATGTAACCTTCCCTGCTTTTGAGCACCCCCCCCCCCCTCCTCAAAGAGTTCCCATGATGCTTTGAGGTCCTACAGTAGTTAAAGTAGCCGATTAATCCAGCTTTGCTTCGGGGTGTTCTAGACCCCAGGTGACTATATTCTACACAAATCTAGTTTAGATGAGTTAGTTTATATCCACTCATAAACACACACACACAAACAGGTGACACTTTACAGAGAAGGTTGTTTAACACACAGTACAGCCATTAATAAGTGATTCACAGGGTCTATAAATGGAAGCAGACATACAGTACCCCCCAGGGGTGCCGTCTTGGCATAGTATTTAGTCTGGCCCAGTTTTTGCCCCGACCCCCGTATACCCCACTCCCCCATCTCGAGTTTCAAGGATCTGTGAATATCTTCAGGTGTGAGGAAGGAAGATGCTGGCTCATCTCCCCCCCCCTGTTGACGTTTGGAGAGGAAGGAGTGGGGAGGGTTCTCAGAGTGGGGAGGGGCTTCAGATTAGGGACGGAGGGAGGGGAGGTGGCTAAACCACCCCTGGTGTCAGTGCAACCTGTAAACAGGTCAGGCAAAGCCACAGAGGAACCAGGGGAGGTAAATGTAGCCTGTGTGCTGCTGGCTGGAGGTAGCCACCCCCTGGCGCGTACATTTATGGGAACGAGGTCTATTATAACTGCCGCACTGGAGCTAAAAACAACCTATGACACCTGTAGCGCTAGTCCGGGCGTTCAAACTGGGTGCTGCTGTCACTCCTGAATGATTTTAATAACACATTTAAAAACGGCAGACAGGATGACGCTGGGTTTATTTGCTGTGCAAATACTCCTGTGGCCATTGTGGATTGCGGAGGGTTTGAGCAGAGTGGCTGTTTATCTTTGTATATGTTTTTTTCCGGCTCACATAATGACACACAGCTCTTACTCACCCTCAGGTAGGGATGTGAACTGGACACCTGTGACTCCAGCGCCACCCCAGAATCGCATGTTAATAAGTGATTGATCCAAGCTACCCTGTATAGCACCCCACAGGCGTGAGATGCGTGTCAGGTGCCCTGCATGTCTTACTGCCATGGAACCCTGTAACTTATAAATGTTAACTGATATATTATTACTTATCGTATACCTTGACATCAAAAAGCCCACTTCGTTTTTTTTGTTTTTTTTAACAAAATGGGTGGGGAAATCCTTAACTGCAGTCCAGTACCAGTACAATGTCTCCTAACATATGAACTGTACCACCTGTTCATCACAACGGTCCGTATTCAATACACAACATAGGACACACCCATTGGGGTGGCACCCCCCCACTGCTTTGTTGTAGAAGTATGGGCTACCTTCTGTGCCTGTGTGTTTAACAGCTGTCTCTGATAGACAAACACACACACACACACACACACACACACACACACGTTTCTATTGACAGGATTACGTGCTAATTGCTTGGGACAGGGATGAGGGAGGCGGTAATCTGTTTGGAGTTCCAACTGCGGTGCTTAGTGAGATAAAACAGCATCACCTACAAGGCTCATTGCCCTTCAGCAACACAGCAGCTTGCGGGTAAACAAAGTGCCATTGGCAGGCTGCACCTGCATGACGGCCTTAAGGCAGCAGACGGTGTCAAGACACTGGGATGCACGCTAGCTGACCAATAGACACACACACACACACACACAGCTAAAATGTAGTCAGTGTTTTAGTTATTTGCTTTTATCCAAATTGAATTGAATTTTAGATTAAGGAGCATGTAGGGGTTAAGCATACTGCTCAACATCGGGTTTGAAACCAGAACTTTTAGGCGGGTAGTCGAACACAAAAGCAGTCAAACAAAATGGGGGAACTAGGAACATAAAGGTGGAAGCAGACAGCAGGATCTGTGCTGGACGACGACCAGGCATCCCTGTTTGATTTCACTTCTGTTTATGGGCCTGCTGGGTTATTATTAGAGTCCCGAAGACCTCCAGCCCTAGGAGCAGAACTCTAGCCTGGCAGTCAGCCTCTGATCATCACACTGCTTTTTATATGTTTCACGACTTCCTGGATTTTTCTAAGTGGTTACTGATGGACTACATCCCGGCAGGCATCTTAGAATTGGAGACTATAGCTCGGTTGCTCGGAATAAGTTGGTGTGAAATCAACTTATTTAATAACATGTCATGTGAGAAAATAGATCCAAAAATGTGTTTTTTTTAAAGACAAGGAGGCAGTACTAACAATGAGTCTATGGTCTCAAGCTCAGAGAGAATATCAGTTTTCTACAGTCTGCAATGCCCCCTAATGGTAGGTTGGCGTATAGGATTTACTGAGATCAAAGTCCCTAAAGGTTGTGTTTCTGGCACTGTTTCTGGGTGAACCATTGCCCTGACAATGGGTACACCACAGGGTCTGAGTCCTACTAGGACCACTAGGCAATTGTGGATTTCAAATTTGTCCACAACAGTAGAAAACAGAAAAAGTTTAAAGGGTTTGAACTCATGCCATTTTTTGTGGGCAAAATGGCACACCAGCACCCTTTACTTTGAAAGGATTTTCATGATTTGGTCACTGTTATTTCCACGAGGCTGTTGGTGGTCTTTCTAACCTGGGTTCGTTTGTCTCTATGCAGCGGAGGCCCGGGCCACCTCATGCGGCGCCAGCCTTGCTGGTGTTTCTGCTGGGCCTGCAGATGAGGATGAGGAAGATGAGGGAGATCTGGTGATGATTCCCTCGCCGATGGCCACGCCCACCATCAGATACGCCTCCTGCACCTCCCTCAACTCCATGGCTGACACCGACGCAGAAGCAGGGCCCGAGGATGATGATGACGAAGAGGAGGAGGAAGAGGGTGGTTTCCTGCGTCTGGGGGCCTGCCCCCTGGAGGAGAGCTGGTTCGTGACCCCTCCCCCGTGCTTCACGGGCCAGGGCAGCAAGAATATCCTGCTGGAGACCAGTCCCCTGGAGAACCTGCTAATTGAGCACCCCAGCATGTCCGTCTACGCGCACCACAGCCCCCCTCGACTCAACCGGAACCCCCTGCCCCGCTCCCTCAACCTGGAGCTGGACCGCAACCTGGGCCTCGCCGGGCCCCCCTGCTCCTCGCCTGGGAAGGAGAAGGGTCGACGCTCCCTGGATACCACCCGCCACAGGTAGGACTGGTGTCCTTTAGCAGCTTTTATCCAAATTGACTTAAAAGTGAGGCTTAATAGCCACACCAAGTGTTCCGAGTTTGTTTTTGAGTGTTCAATAATATCATTTGAGCACTGACTTAAAGGTTTCCTCTCCATGAAGTAAATGATTAAAGTCACATAATGGTCAACTACAAAATATAATTTTAAAAAATTGTCATTGGGCGTTGAAGGTATTGAAGCTGGTCACGAGTCCACGTCTGAGTGCCCCGTGTTCTGCTCTCCGTCTTCCCCTGCAGGCCAGAGGTGGCGGACAGCCAGCGTCGCCCTAGCCTCCATACGGCATGCTACGCTGCAGCGCTGTCCGCCCGGGCCAGCCTGCTGCAGCCGCAGCAATCTGGGGGCCGCCGCGCCCAGCGCGCCCAGCCCCTCTCCCGCAACGCCATGCGACGCGTCAACCTGCTCTGCCACCCAGTCACCAGCAAGCAGGGCCGGGCCAACGCCATGTACCTCCACCAGCCCAACCAGAGACACCTCAACTACTGAGGGGGGAACCTGGCGTGGCAGTCCACCTCATCATCCTCAACCTCACAATCATCGACCCCTAGCCACCACCACGCTTTCAACCAATAATACAATCGAGTATGAAAATCTTGTCAGTATAGGAAAAAACCCACAACCACCAGCCTTCTGCCAGAGAAAGAGCCATGTCGTTCTCGACCAACACACACACACTAAACCAATGCAAGTCTTTCCATGTGGTTTGTCTACTGCACTTGAAGCTTGGGCTGGGGACAATTTCAAGGAGTTAGATCAGATGTCTTGTTGTGTTCCAGTGGGCTGAAAACATGGGAAAATAAACTTAGCCCCCACAGGCCAGTGGATAAAAGAAGTGAATTGACTGTGCTAATTCCTATCCATCCATCCATCTATCCAGCCTATGTCAGATTAATTCCTAAAAGGTATGTGAAAAAGAAGACGCCATTCTGTGTCAGTCATTCTTTACCCCAATCCATCATCCATCCATTTTATACATTGGCCATTTTGTCTCACAGTTTCAACCGTCTTCAGCTCTGCCCCTCCCCCCACAGGCGACAACCTGTTCATGGACTCAATAATTTGTAGTACCAATGCTGTAGGTCACTTTACTTATTGGCACATTCACAGTCACCATACCAGGACAGCCACAGAGAGATAATGTGATCACTTATGGGGAAGTCATGTGATGCATGTGATGTCATTCAGAGGCTGTGTAGAATCGGAGGGATGAGGGGGCTGCAATACGCTTTGCAACTTTTTGGGGAAACTTGATTGGACAACAGGAGGCATTTACTATAGTTAAGCTATACTGCCTTTGGTTGCTAATTGTATGTTAAGCCCAATATGGATAGATCTCGCCTTCTCCCTTACAGCTACGGTAGGGGGAGAAACCCCATATACAATCAAATTGTTCAGTGCAATAAAAATACATAGAATCACAAAGTCGAGTCTGCACTAGCAGCCACTGTCGGAGATGAGGAAACTTCAGAGAAGTTGTGATTGGAAAGATGCGGCTGACAGTTGGAAGAGGTGAAACGGGCTGAATATGCTTGGCATAAGACCACCCACACTGTGCATGGTGCAGGTCTAAGCTCAGACCTCACTCCTGCCCTCCTGAAAGATGGACCTTTGGTGGAAGTTTTCACCTCGCTCTTCAGTCGCTCTAGGCATCCATTGTTGGTTTTATCACCTTTTGCGTCCTGCAATGTTTATTTATGGACATACTTGACATCGACATTATGACAGCTCTCAGGCGGTCTGTCCTTTGGCTTTGAGGTGAATAACGCCTTAGACTTCTTAATTCAGTAATTTTTGACAATATTTTTGAAAAAAAAGAAAGAAGGTAAATATTACTGGGTTAAAATATCACTAAACACATTGTTTTAAATGGTAGCTTTGAGATAAAAAAAGAAATGTAAAATGTATTTAAAAATGAAAAAAACTTCCAAAATATTTTTGAAAAGAAAAAAATATTACATATCAGTATGAAGATGGTATATATGCGTCTGTTATCTTGAATAGGTATGTTTGGTAATGTTTGGTTATGTCTGGTCATATTAGTGTGCAGCTTGTTGCATGGTTGTAGAACTGTTAGCATATGGATGGGTAAAGAAAATGAAAAAATATTTTTTTGTTCCTTATTATTCTTATTATTACTATATTATTGTGTTCTATAAAAAAATAATCTGCAGTCCACTTCTCAGGGTCACAAACAGTCACCTTTACTTGATGGCTGATAATTGTCTCACATGGGGGCCTTCCAAACCCTGGTCCCAGTTTGAGATCCCTAATGAAAATGTTAGTAATCAACGATAGTCTCTTAGCCTCCCTATGCGTCTCAAAAGATTTTATTGGTCCCAGGACTGTGAAAGTAGATTTATTAAGCTCTCAATCAACTGTAAGATGGAATTGAATTGTTGGTCTTTTATCAACGTTTTATCTGTTTTGCTTGGTGTACCTCATATGGTTAAGAGTTGTAATTGTATGCCTTTTACCTACCTTTATTTCCTAAGTTACTAACTTAGTTACATTTTTTGTTGAACTGTTAAATATTTAAAAACCAAAAAAGTTGCAACTATCTTTAACTTTAAAGTAGTTTATAGTACTGTAGTTACTTTTTATTTCTATTTTGCTTACGATTGCTTACTAGGTTTCGGCTCTTGGTCACCCTTCAGCCTGCTGTGTGAAAACAGCCCTAGTCTTTCAGGATCCCAGCAACACTGCAAAAAAATATTGTCTATAAATCATCTTAACAAGCCACTGAATCAGGTATTCAGTCTTAAAATGTACGTTTTCTTACAAGTAGCACTATATGACGTTGACATGGCAAATTCCCTTTTTTTTTTAAAGCAATTTCTCAGCTATGTGACCATGACAAGTGAATGAATCGAATCTAAAAAAAAGTTTTTGTTACACTTTTGTATTTGTTTAGATTACTGGGCTCAGTACAAGATTGAATCATTTAGTATAGAGACCATTTGCAGTGGAAGTCCTAAAACTCCAGTCAGTTATGATTCATATTCATGTTTTCTATTCAAATCCGTCGGCTTGTTTTTCTTACGTTGTTCTCCTGTGATCGTAGCATATACATTAAAAAAAAGAAAAAGAAAGCCCAGTCCATGTGCAATAGAACATGGTAGTGGCGCACTAACAAGTACTTGTTTTGTGTTAGTATGGTTGAGTGTACATACATGTATTGCTAGTGGAGTGACTCTCACTGTGTTGTATTTAATCGTTTTAAAGCGTATGTGTGATCAACCTTTTGTGGTCGTCATAGAGCGATCTTGATCTTTTCACGTTGCGTTAGAATGTTTTTTAAAAAAAATTAGAAGGTGTGAGGGACAGGAGAAAATGGAGGCATTGCTTGGCGACCATCTCTTCCTTTTTTTTTTCTCCAAGGGAATTCTGGGAGGAGGCCTATTTTTTACTCTTCTGTCCACAGCTCTCAGTGTCAGATGTTGATCATGAAACTAACAGGGATTTGTATTGTTTTTGTTCAATGCCTTTGAAATTCTGCCGTCACGGATCACGTGCCTTCCCGGGGACTTATCATTGTTAATCGACAATGTGTCGCCGAAGAACTTGAACTCACGTTGTGTCCTGAATTGGACACACACACAAACAGACACATACAGACGTCAAAACTAAAACTATGCACCACTGGAGGTAGCTTCGTCCATCTCTGTGACACCCCCACGCCCCCCATGAACCCTTGTACACCTTTTATAGACAAACAAAATAATGTAGCAAGCCTGTTTCCTCCTGTTGTTTTCAAATATGTGTGAAGAATATTTTGTGGCATTTTTTTGTTTCTCATCAAGTGTTATACTTTTTTTTTTTGCTTTGATGTAGTTTACTGGAATAATACAGCACTTTGCCAAAAGAAAAAAAAAAGTTGTAGGAATTATATGGTTAATGATTTATTTATCAACATATCTGGTCTTCTTTGTGTTTTGGACATATGACAGATCAGTTTGTTCTGTTATTGTCAGAAACTGAAACGTGGGGTTCATCTATTGTCAAACTATGATAGTTAATACATGTGATCTCTTAATGACTTACAATAAATGTTTTCATATACATATAATCCTGTTTGTTTTTATTATATTCATGAACCATTGTGATTTAACAAAAATATTGTCTTTAAATATGAATATTTGTTTATAATGACTTATGTCCAGCAATACTTTGACTCAATGCTACTACTATAGCTCTATAACTGACAGTATTTCCATTTTTTCATTAGTGGGGTGTGGATGTGCCCCTGCTACAAAAAAAAAACAATACTATAGTTGGCCCCGCCCCCATTCCCTTGCATTTATATAATGGTATAGTCTCTGATTTACATAGTCTAGCTGCAATTCAGAATGTTTACATAGATTTGCTTCATGCTTTCCCCAACCTGCCGGCTGCTGTTCAAGTTCTTATACATCCATGGAAAGTACAGACTTTCTTGCATTACAATATAACTCATGTTAAATTCGATCTTATTTTAAATAGATCTGCACAACCTGGGTCCATAAAGCATACGTCACACCAATGTCTAGCTAGACAAGCTGAATGTCGAATTTTCTACATTGAATTTTAAGCACAATATTCTTTGAGTACTTGCTTGTGAATGTGTGTCGAGTAATGTTCCCTGACACTCATTTTTAACAGTTTACAATGTCAAGCTAGAAGATAAAAATGTCAACTCTCAGCTAGGGGTGTTAGAAGTACAATAGCTGGGCTCACAAACATGGGAATACAGAAATAAAAGATTGGACCAATCTTTTCATATGAAGTGTCTAAAAATACTTCCCCCGTATGGTGTTGTGAAGGCAGAGCTCTGTATGGTTATATTTGGTGTAAACTGGAGCATAGGTGTAGCAGATCTGCATCCTTCCAGCCCAGCATTGAACCACCAACTGGAAGGAGAGGACTTTTCATTATTAATCAACACTCCACAAATGCAGTGACAGCACCACCTGGTGTTAAACTCAGGTCATTGCATTTAGTAATTTGACAATGGTTTTATAGACTTGAAGGCAAGGCCCAGACTGACCAAAGTGTTAAATCAATATGAGAGCAACTACAAAAAGTCTGCAAGGAGTAAAATGACCCAAGTTTCTAAAAACCAGAGAAGCTAAAGCAATCAAATTAAAACAAGATGTGTTATAGGTTGCTGCCAGGTGCAGGAGTTAATACATACTGGTGTTATAACAAAGTACACAAGTCAGTTGAGATGTTCATTTTATTAATGTATTTTACCAGTAGTCATTGAGATTTAAAATAGATTAAATGCAACCCATTCAGTTGTGCTGCGGCTAGTGTCAAAGGATTCATCCTAAACAAATTTAAACCGAGCCAAAAAGGAAAGAAAAGCATTTCAGTATCTTACCGTATAGCTGACTCAGTAGAACACACAAGAGTTCAAACAGCTCTGCTTGGAAGTTGACTTTACTTTTAAAGATTCAAGTTGATCTAGAGGACCCCATCAATAAACCAAACACAGTTACAGATTAGGGATTGGTATCGTTAAGATTTTAACGGTACTGCTACTCTGATACTGCTTATTGATCTGGTGCTTTAACGGTACTCTTATCGGTTCTTTTTGTTATTTTTTAAGAAAAAAACTAAACAAATTAAGAACAGAATTAGCATTGCTTTATTTTTATGTAGCTATACAAATTAACTTATCAAATGGCAAACTGCAACAGCATTGTTTTGAACAAATCCCTATTATAGACCATAATGTGATAATTGAAATGTAAAATAAATTAAATAAATAATTATTTGCAGCAAAAGAAAGAAACAAAAGCAATGCTTTGAACAATTCACTTTTATAGAATCTAATGATGATTGAAATGTAAAACAAATCAAATTAAAGCTGCAAGCAGCGATGAACGGGCCCTCGCCCCTTGTCCCTCTAATGTTCAAACTGTATTCTGATGAAATGCTTGTCAACAAGGGTGAAGATTTATTCAATGTTGATCAGCTTGGTTCCTTATTACTTAAATTTGACTGAATCTTCAATGTGCCTAGTAGTTGTATAGATGAGACTGTAGAGAAGCTTCAATGTATTACTTGTTCAGCATCCACACCCATTATCAAAAACATTTTCTATAATACATTAGAAAGCCATAACTGCATTGTTGAAGAATTGGTGATTTGGTAAAAAAAATTAAATCCTCTTAGTGCAGCCTTTAGTGAAGAAGGTCCTCTTTGCACAGCATGCAAGATAAATAGGAAAAGGAAAGGAAAATGGCTTAAAGAAAATGGCTATTGTTGAAACATTAAAGTATAGAAGTGGGAAAGACGTTCAAATGTGTGAAAATGTGTGACATTCAGGAGAAGGTGTTGAAGAGTGCAAGACATTGTGGTTCTTCAGGTCAGTATATTATTTTCCGTGATGGTTCCCACTTCAAGGAAAACACCGCTTTCTCCTCTTTCCCAGAAATGCTTGCGCAAATTTCAAGCACAATAACAACAATGGCGGACTACACCATCTCTTTAGCCTACATTGGCATCCAATCACGACTGGTACACCCCATTTGTGCTGCTCGTCTTGATTGCTATGGACGGCGATTACCATTGTGTAACCGACCGTTCATAGGTTCGCCTAACTGGGTTTCATAAGAAAATAATAAATGCAAGTGGAGCATCCAGTTGAACATCAGTCAAACACTTTATTAACTCTCTCTCTCTCTATCTCCCCCTGTCTCTCTCCCTCCCTCCGGGCTGCCCCTTTCTCTTACGGCAAACTGATGGATACAATCAACAGGGACTAACATAAAACCTGTTGTAATAGTAATCGATGCGTAGTTAGTTGGTCATGTTAGTCGCGATAATCCCGTCCCCAGCCCCTGACCGAAGCGGTCCTTGGTTCTAGACCAGCAAAGCGTTGTTGCCGCTCTGGAACCAGTTTTCCTGGCCGAGAGCCAGTTCTTTGGCTGCCAAATGTGAACAACTGCTTTGAGATTAGACACCGGCTCCGAACCGGCTGTCAAACTGCCTTGGTGGAAAAGGGGTATGTGATGATTTTGAAATATTTTGTAATATGTAATCCTTTAGGAACCTCTCATAAGAAGCATAAGGTAACAGGTGTCTACTGGGTGTTGGCTGACATGCCGTCTGTATTAAGGTCTACATATCATCAAGTTACTTAGTTGTTTTGTGCAAGGCAGACGATGTATAGAAATGTGGCTATCCTTGGGTGCTAGAGCCATTATTAAGTGATTTGAAAAGCTTTGAAGACAATGGTCTTTTTTTGCCCTCTTAATCATGAAGGGCATCGTATTTTCTGTGATTGTCCCCAAGGTATACCACAAACCTTGCCTCCCGTAAAATCATTGGTGGTAACGCACATGAAAATTGGTGCTTACTGAGGCTGCTTCCACTGATGATTGGCCCCAAGGTACAGGAAGAGGAACAGGTTTGAAGCTAAGCACAGCGTTGTGATGAAGATAGTGAGACAGACGAGCTGTTTCCATAACATTTTGATGGCAAAAAAAACACCAATCCATGATCGCTAAGAAAGTAAAAAAACCTGCTGTCTGTATCAAATATGTCAAGAGTTCCATTAGAGGTTGTAAATTACAAACAAGGCCGACCTTCAGCGGACCAGTTACAGTATTGGCATGATGTTGGTATGTCTCCACTGGTGGGTTGGCAGATTTTGCTGAAATACTACAGCATACAACATACAGCTTAGTGTTTGTAGTGATATTGCAAAGTGTATGGTACTATGAGCATTTTAGGTGTTTCAAGTTGGAGTCCACAAGCAGTCAAAGTAATTGAGCAGCCACAACTCACATGACATACCAATTAACTACCAATGCAATGGAAGGCGATCTGCTTGACAAACTATCTAAAGTATCATTGTTTGAAACCGGCTTGTGCCTTATTGTTATATGGAACACCTTGTATATTGTATATTGGTGTATATTCCAGATTTAAATTTGTTTTTAAATATTTATTGTATACTTTTTCTGATCTGTCTAGTGCATGCATTCATCATAGGCTATTGTCTTGTTTTCTTTTGCACTACTGCTTGCCTAAGGCTGTGATGGTGTGTGGCTGTGGCCCCCACTCAACTATGTGTTATCAAAGAGATTAAAGTTCACAAGTTAACCTACCAGATGGAATCCCTAGCACTGTGGACAAACTTTTGGCAACTGCACAGGATCATTTTCAACTCCAAGGGAGTTTACTGTTATGTACATGGACAAAGATTTTGATGACCAATTATTCTAACATCCACAGATGTGGTTAAGAACAAAGACAATCAAACTACTTAAAACAGAACCTCCTATTATTCTCACACTTCCATCAATGAGGTTGCTGCTTCCTCCCCTAAAGTGCCACTGGATCGGTTTTTCCAGGATGACAGTTCCTCAGTTAGTTTATCTGACACCATCATTTTATCAAAGTCCCCAGAGTATCGATCAGAACCATGGTGAACTAATTTTGTGATATATGTCATATAATGTCGAAATGCCCCTTCAAGCAGGAAATAAGGCTTATGAAAGTGATGGCTCACTCCTTCAGAATCCAAGCATGAACTCACATACTTGAGAAACTGAAGCAATATTCCATTGTTAAGTAAATGTAAGTACCGGTACATTGTGCTGATAATACCTCTCTTTCACTCTTCACTTTTAAGTAAAAAATTGAATGCAGGACTTTTTCATGGACAGTATTTTTACTGTGCGGTACTAATAGATTTAGACCATTTCGTATTGAATTTATGAATGCACCCATAGCTAAACCATTAGCTGGCTAATGGTTACTTGACCCATGTTTGTATAATATAGTTAACTCCGTATGGGCTCTAGGCTGCTAGCATACACCAACCTAACATAGATAGGGCATTGAGAGATGAACTACAAGCTATAGTTGTGTGTGTATGTGTGTGTCTATGTGTGTGATTGGTGCAAACGTGTACTTGAGTAAATGAGTACTCATCAAGCAAACCATCAATGATAAAAATATTGAAATTGAAAATCGTTTTTTGGAGTGTGTGTGGTTGATGGCTGGTTTAAGCAGCCTCACCTGGCCTGAGTCAGACTGATTAGACTCTGGGGCTGGGTGAGGCTGCACATGTGGTGCATGAGCAATCAGGGCCCGCAGGATAAACAAGCTATCACCACACACACTCAGGGATAGAGCTCTGACAGCATTGTCCATCTGCTCTGGCTTGTAAACATTATGCAAACTCCAATAAACTGGCTTTCAGCATCGAAGTGTAACAGAGTCACGCTCCAAATGCACTGCATAGGAGACGGGGCTTCCAAGCGAAGCCGTCGGGCAGCAGCCATCGTTTTGTCAATATTTCTACACAATAGGCGATTTTAAAGTACTAAAGCGCAATTAAACAGGAGATGACACGTTTAAAAATGTTCCCAATGGATATAACATTAAAATAGCTGTTTAGAAGTGTATCCTGTGAGCTCGACAACAGTAATGGCAGGTAAAAAAACTTTGTGGCCAGTGGAGCAACAGAGTGAATGTAACGCACTGTATAAAATACAGGTGACTTTCTATGTGTACATTGGTGGAAACTATCGGATTTAAACCAAAAACCCAAATGCACACGAGAGATATCTCTTCTGGATTGGGAATAGCGAAAATGCATCATAGATGAATGTCTTTATCGTATTGCAATTAAGAAACCGTTTTGGTGGGATAAAATGTGCAAGATAACATTTATGTATTTCTCCAGTACCAAGAGCAGAACCGATAACGTTGGAGCTAATCGATACTACAGCCTTTAATAATTAGGCCCAGGGTCAGTTTAATACCAGGTTTCGGTACCCATCCCTACTCAACGTGTCACAAAATTACATTTGCATATTTAAGTTGGCCTCCGTACAAAGGGCCATGCCCATACTATACAGATTGAATCATACAAAATGTTTTTTTATCATACTCACGGACCAAAGAATCGAGTGAAACTCTCCAAAACTGTAGTCCTTATAGTAGTAGTTCATATTTTCAAGTCAGTCACACCACACAAAAGCAAATGACACTTTTAGAACATGAACTGTTTATATTTAAGCATTTAGATTTTCCTTATATACTTTTGGAAATATTATAAAAGGTAATAACTCACCATTATGAAGGCCAGCATGAGCCACATCTGGTAACATGGTTCTGGTACAGTCAGGGAAACCTGACTCAATACAAATCAATAAATGAATACATTTTAGTTTAACCATCAAGTGCTTCAGTCTAAGGGATTTCCTTAGAAAGTGGTAAAATGTACTTGCCTTTGTTGGCTATGTTTGTACAAATCTTCCAATGGACTCCTGAGTAAAACAGGCTAATCCTGTTCATCAAACATTGAAATTTGTTGTACTAAAGCAGATACAATTGTAGTGTAGATGATTAGGATTTCAAAACTTTAATTCCAATATTGCCACCAATATTAAACTACAAATGCAGTTGCATTGGAACAAACCCATCTATAGATGCAAAGCTACCAACACAGTTGTGTTCAGGTGTGGCACGATTATCGAAAAAAACTGATTATCGCCACTAACGTGATTGACAATAAACCCAATAATGTTCTTTTACATTTTTGTTTTTATCGATATTGTAAACGCCACAATTGACTAAATCATGTGTACAAATAATTTATAAATGCTTTTTTAATAATCGTTCATTATTTGACCTTTCACCCAGAATCAAGAATTGTGTTCAAGTTTCATTAACATTAATAATGGCGGACCCGGCAGAGGGAGAAGAGCAACTCATTGCTAAAGAGTTAGAAATGAGTGGTGTGGCAGTACTTCGGGTTTAAGGCTGAAGACACGACAAACCCAATTTGCCGTATGTGTGCGAGAACAATTCTATGCAAATGAGCAAACATATTTTAAAATACAGTTGTTTACATTATTTTCATATATTACATTATTTTATTTGTTTTGCTATTCATAATTTATTGGGTGTTTTGTGCCTTATCATTTAGTTTGAAATATGCTCTTAAAATGTTTGTAGGCCTATACTGATAGTATATACTGATATACTGAACAAAAAGATGTCAGTCTAACCTAACAAATATACAATTATTCTATTTTTCAAATTACAGTTCTTGTTTACATTTCAAACGTGTCTTTGCTTGAGTATTTTCCTTAAAATGCAATTACCGTGCAAAAACGATTATCGTGATAATTTTTCATACAATTATCATGACACAAATGTCATTATAATCCCAACCCTTGTTGGGTTGTAGCAAACCAGCTACCAAACGAAATGCAAAGCTCCAAACAGTTGAACAAATACAAGTCAACACTGTCAGTTGACAAATCAAGTAGGCCTACAGCCTTGCACAGAATCAAACCACATTGCACAGAAGTCTACATCAAGCAGCAATCGTTTGGCTCATACACATGTGCTGGCTTGGTTTGACTCGGCAAGTCCACCCAGCATGGCAGGGATTTGCATCTCCATTACAACAGGGCTTCCCACTTGAAGGTGTGTCTTTAACTGATGACGCACTCAACTTGAGTCGTCTGTTTCAATCCCCGTTCCATACCTATCTGACTTCACCGCATCCTGCTTGGAGGCGGCTCGGGCGCGCTTTGGCCCAACTCCAGATGGTCCATCTCGGGCACAACTCGGCACACTTAAACTGGTAATTGAAACACAAATCAGCACGGCATGGTTTGACTCGGCTGCGGCCAAAAGTGTAAATGGAAAAACGCCACAACTGCAAGCGGCAGACAGCAGCTTCAAATGTATTGAAAGTTGAAAAATTGAAAAAATTGAAAACCGTAACACGTAATTCGCCTCGTCGGTCTTCCATCTCTAAAAGGTCCAGGGTAAACAATGGATCTACAAAATACATTTTTTTCCCTGCTAGCACTGTTTGTTATTGTGTCTAACCAAGTCTCGCTCACGGTGCGAACCATTGTTTTTCTCCAGCTCTCACCTATATTTCCACCTTTCTCTCCCTGCAACTTTCGTGATCGCGAGAGTTCAGAGCGAGACCTCTCCTTGGCGAGACTTGGTTAGACACAATAACAAACAGACCAGATCAATGGAATGGTAAAGAAAAGGTTGTATTTCTCTGTAGGGATCCTTTCCATAATGTTGTCACGACACTTAACAATAACAATAAGAATCTGAGCCTCTAATGTACGTCCTCTAAAAGGGCAAAACAAGCCCTTTTAGAGGACGTTTGGCGCTTTGCCCCTATAACTTTACATTGCTGCCATTTCGCAGCTGACAGCTGAAGACCCTTCGCTCAATACTGGACCAATTTTAAAAGTTGTTGTCCGCATTAGTCCATGAGACCCAGAATGATGGGAAAATAGGGTCCAGGTTGAAAAATCCCCAAGTTATCCTTTAAGAGCAAATGAGAAGGACCGCACTGTGATTGGCTGTGACAGTGAGCGAAGTGAAAGAAGATTGACCACTTGAAGAAAGGCTGTAAAAGAGAAAAAGAGTGATGGTTAGTTGTTAGCTACAAAATATTGAACAAATGCTGAGGGCTTCAATTGGGAAATTGCATTACAGAATCCCAAATTGTGTAGTTTTTGTAATTTGACGTCCACTCTCCCAAGTAGCATTAACCCAATTAAATTGCTTTTACTGTATCAACATATCAAACATTATTATTGACTAAGAGAACTTACTCCAACTGACATGAAAACTACAATGAACAAAATGGCGCTGAAGACTCATCATGGCCAGGAAAATGTAGCTAGCTTTCGGATATTTATTTTCCCACCTTTAGCACCTGACTGCTGTGCAAACTGCTGTACAACCTAATTAAGATAACTTACATTACAGTAGAGATAGTGGAAAGTATAAGTACTACAGCTTGCCTTGCCAAAGCACTTGCTAAATGTAGTTAACGTTAACCCCCTCTCTGTATTACTTAATGGTGAATAGCTGTAATGTTATGTAATCTTTCAAAAAGGGAATGGGAACGTCTATCAGTACCGTGAGCTGTCTAGTTACGTCACTTATTCCGACTGTGACTGGTGACAGCATCCACCTAGCTGACGTTAACTTGGAGCATCAGATAAGATGCAGACCCTTAGAATTATATCATAACTTCTGTCCATATTTCACAGCCAACAAATACTGAGGAAGCAGTAATATAACATCATATTCACTTTTGTGAATATGACGGGTAAAGCTAAGTATTACTTTCTGAGTTCTGTTTTCCAATTGATACATTTTCGAGAACTTCCTGCCTTAATATCACAAAGCCGGCCAGACTTTTTCAGCAGCGATAATGTGATGAGCGCTAACTCCTCTGTTTCGTTAGCCTAGAAATCTAGACGCCCCTAGCGGCAGCAAATTTATTTTGCAGCCAGGTCGGTCTAGCACTGCTCCGTCGGCTTTCTGTGCTGGAAACAGAAAATCTGTCAGACCAATCACAGCGTGAGGGGCGGAG